>CM031241.1:55173157-55348524 GCA_018340775.1 Taxus wallichiana var. yunnanensis
TATACATACTACACTCCTTCACAATTCTCAGACTTCTACAAATCCCGCACTAGCACTTCACAATGTTCAATTTTTTTGCAATGTCAAATACCACCTCACATCATTCACATCTTCTTACAACGTTACCTAGAAAATTGAAGCTTACACTCCTACAATCTTACAACATTACCCAAGTACATTGGATCCTCACAACACTCATGCACTTGTGTATTTTTCTAACACATTGATTGTCTCTATAATTTTATAGAAATGGTCATGTGATCCATATACACTTATCAAGATTTAGTTTTCACTGCGTTATGTCAAAACATCTTGTGACTATCATGCCATCATAGGATCACAAGTGTTACTCATCGAAGGAAGATGAAGTGTCTTACAATTGTTTCTCCTATAACTATTGTTATTTCTAACTTCTTACTTTGTATTGTATATGCATAAATATGTGTATGCTCAAACCTCATGGTAATTAATAATCATGTAGTCTCTCCCGCAATCAAATAGTAGGAACACTTACATGCTTAATGTATCTTATAATTCTCATACTACAATGCATTTTCATTCTAGTTTAGAAAAATCAACAAGAAGGCTTCATCCCTTATTACCATAGGGGCTTGCACCTTTAGTCTTACTTAAATTGTACACATATGTACTTATTTCCTATTATGTGTATAAAAAAGAAGTTACATTTCCTATAAGAATTATTTCATTATTTGAATGTGGATATTAGATTACTTTGGTTAATATTTATCTCGTATGTTCTAGTATCCATGATTTATCTCTAAGTGTGGAATTATCCCAAACAAAGGGCCATAACCATGCAATGCATATCAATGGTACAAGAGCATAACTCTTTCTTATGCATATAAACATGTGGATGTAATGAGATAAATAAAGGTAACAATTAAAATCTATTTTAGTATACACAGAGCAAGGTTGTAGAAAGAGTAAAATAGATGACACCTAGAAGCAACTTGAGGCATCCTAGACATCCAAAAGTTTATTCGACCTCATGAAAGCAAAATGTATCAAACTCTTTGCGTAATTTTGTGATTAAATGATGTAGCTCAACGTGATAACCACACCCTATTTCTTTTTGCCTAGTCACCAAAATTTTCAACATCAAACCCCTTTCAAGGTCGAATTTGAATATCAAAATCCTTGTGTTTGAAGGAAAGATCGACAATCCAACATTAGATAAGTGGATTTTATAGCTTGATGCACACTTCTTTATCAACCTCAACAATGAGGAAGATATTATCTCCTTCACATAATTAAAAATTTCCATTGAAGTGTCCCGTCGCTGGGAAACATACAACATATAGAGCGAGAACATAATGGATCATTGGACCATTTCTAAGGTGTGTAATGCTTCACCAAGATTTACTTGAAGTTAGGTTACCAACATGTTCTAGTCCACGTCAAATATGTTTGGAAGACAACCTTGGAAACACAAAAGGATAAATGAATGCTTGATACACCTTTTATCTCGACCGATGCACCAATAAAATTAATTCACATGATAGATGACATACATTGGTTAGTGTTTCTCAATTCCTTCACTACGGGGTAAATTTCAAGACCACCCTAAAAAAACTTGTAGATATTGCTAGGTGGATATGTGAAAATGACTTTCCAAATGACGGTGAATCAAAAGAAATGGGTTTGAATGAGTTGGTGAATCATTTGATCATGGTGTCGATGGGTAGCAATTTTTGGTTGATAGTATATGTTGTTGGTCGACAAGATATGCTATCGACCAACAACATATGTAATTTTTCATAAATATTTTTTTACAATAGCAGTTAAAATGACCGTCTTGACAAGAAATTCATCCTCACAAAATATGGTGCAAACAATAAATTCAAAAATAGTAATGCTTTTTTTGAAAAAAATGCGAGATATATCGCAATTTTGTATGGGGAAAAATATATTTTTGAATTTTTTTGATGTTAGCAATTAAAATGATCATCTTAATGAGAAATTTGTCCTCACAAAATATGGTGTAAGAAAAAAACAAATTCCCATACTCAATGCTAATTGCTGGTAGCATTTTTTCATGCTACTGGCTGGTAGTATTTTTTCATGCTACTAACTGGTACCATAGATATACGTTACCAACCGATAGTATTTTTTTCATGCTACTAGTTGGTAACATAGATATACACTACTAGCCGATAGCATATTGTATGCTACTAAATGATAGCATTTTTAATGCTACATGCCTATAGCATATTTTATGCTACCAGCCAGTAGAATATTTTTGTTACCCACTGGTAGCATTTTTTATGCTACTAACCGGTAGCATTTTTTATGCTACCGACTAGTAATATACAAAAATTCTACCAGTCGATAACATAAAATATGCTATAGACCGGTAGCATAAGTATGCTCGGATGGTAGCATATTTTATGTTACCTGCTAAGTAAGCATATAGTTATGTTATCATTTTCACTGTTTATGCCATTTTACATTATATATAACTTTAACATAATAACATATTAACTATTAAAATACCTTTAATGTTGGAGGGTTGCAATATGCAATCAATCTTGATCGTCAGTGCCCATATGATCATGCGAGCACGGGTAAAAGAATTGTAAAGAAAATTTGATGTGTACTTGATATATGAAATTATAAATTTGTAATCACTATATATATGAAGGTGAATTTTACAAATTTCAATTTCTTGCTAATGGATATTGATGTAAATGTAAATTTAGGTGACTGGTCCTAATTTCTATCCTAAAAATTCGCCAAATACAAATTTTAAAAACCATAATATTCGTGAATGAACCAATGTTTTCCACTAAAATTTACCCCTGCTTCACCATTGTCTACTTGAATGACATTTTCATCTACAACATGAATTGGGAAAATTTCCTAGAGCCACAATGAAGTCAAATTTCATGCGTACATATAATATTATAGCAAGTAGGATCAAATAGAATGTGTTCCCAATAAGAGTCATTCATGAAGAATGTACATGTGAAAGAAGGATGTGCTAATGGTGGTTTCTCATGAGAAGATGAAGTAGGTGGAACGATGTCCAATGTTTGGACAGCCCCCGATAAAGTACCATAGAATTTGTAGAAGCAAGAGGGGGCAATGATGTGGATGGGACAATGTCCAACATGCAAATAACACCTTCAAGTGGTGGCAAGTGAGTCGAAAATCCATGGGTTGTGGGTCATTAGTAGTAATTGATGTTGGAGTAGGGAGTGTAGTAGTTGAATCACAGTTGCAATATTTAAATGGTTCACAATCACTAGGGATTGTATATTCGACCCACTTGTATAGGCTTGCCCCTTTGTATTTTCGACTCTAATTTAAATTTTAATATATTAAATGAATCCTTTCATTTTCTAAGGTCAGCCTTATCATAATATCTCACCTATAGAAGGCTATATAAGAAAATCAATATCACTTTATTACTCACCTACCATTTTCATAAGCTCATATCGCAAATATCAAACTAAAAACACTCAGGGATCTCCTAAATATTCCTAAATTAGTTTAACATCATTTAGAAACGCTACTACAATAGGTATGAAGCACTTGGTCATGTTAAAGATTCTAGCTTCCTTCATTTCCAAGAATGCAGAGTTCATAGAGCCATGTTTTAGCAAGAGAAAAGTCACTCCAAGTTTTGTTAAAGGTTTTCAAGGGACCAAGGGTTTATTCTAGTAGTTAAACCACACCGCATCATACTACTACCATGCTAGGTATATTCTCTACTCTATTGTTAGCACCTATCTTTTTGTCAAGAGACATAAGGGAAATCATAAAGGGTTGTATTATATCACACTCACACTTGCACATGCACATAGGAGAATTACATGAGGCTTGATCTTTCTAAAGGGCATATAGTATAACACTTGTACTTTGGTTTGACAGGGTTTTACCACAAATGGTAGTATAGCTTTACTACACACCGATTTCTATTTAATGAAATTTATTGTAGGTATCTAGTGTTTCCACTTTATTATTGGTCATTATAGGTTGTGCAAACAAGAACAATATATATTGAAGCATATTCATAGGAAAGTAAAGCACACAAAATGTTAGGAAATTAGCGTTTACATTTGGGAATTTCTATTTACGTTAGTTAGAGAGTTGTTATTAGACAAATCATATTGGATTTACGTATGAAAATGGTGGTTAAAACCACTCACAAATATAGGGGTGAGTTGTTATGGGAGGTTTCCTATTTTATAGGGAACACTCCTCTATTTTTTGTATGTATTCATTTGATTAAATAATATATCAGTATTATTATTTGGTGTGGAAATATGGTTATGCCATTTTATTTGGTATAGCGATCTTTATTCTCTGTCTGTGATGTTTTTTTGAGTGTAGTCAAGGGAGAAGTGTTGTACTTGCATGGTTGCTCCTGTGTATGCATCTTTTTATGAAAGGAGTTTAGAATATCTTGATATATTTATTTCAATATTTGTATGTTACTCTCTGCAATGCGTAGGATCTCATATTTTGTACAGAGTATATAGCACATATTTCATCTCTGTCAAATTTGTTTTCTTGTCTCAATATTCTTCACCATCAGTGCATTCTGATCCTGTGCGTTTTGCCTTGCCTAAGCCGCCCCTGCATATTCAACATTATTTTTTTTCCATGTCTTCATTGTGCAAAGAACAGTGTTTTCCAATGTCATCCTCCATTTCTTAGTGAGTTCCGACATTATCTATATTTTTTCTTAGTCTATACGCTTCCTAAATTTCTGTGCAATCATATCTCTGCAGTCAAAAAGGAGGATTTGGCTATGTTTAATTCTTGCAGCTGTCACAAAGGAATGAAAGCGCTTTCGAGTTGGGTGCATTTTTGTAAAAATACAAAGACAATAAAATTAGTGGGTGGGTTTCTATTTCTAGAACGCTAAATTGGACAACAATATTTTCTAATCGAATTTGGATCAAGTGTATTGTTATTGTCTTATATGTAATGTGTTCCACACTCCCATATGCAGTGTTATCCACAATATTTAAACCTTGGTCATATATTTATTAATATTGATAGTTATTTCCTACATATCATTCCTGCTTCAATCCATTTTCCACACATATAGCCAAAGGTTTTGTTTTTAATTTGAAGTCTTCCATTGAAAACTTGGTTTATTTATCCCGGTCAAAGTGATAAATGGGTCCATAAGTTTAAGATAGTGGTTGTTATCATATTAGTCAATTTGTTTTGTCTAATGTCCTTTGGTCACTAAATGCAAATGTCCTTATTTAGTGTCATTATAAGAAATGGGTTGATTGTATTTTAAAATGTCAAAGTGTTTTGTAGCATCAATTGTGTATGTCAATAAAGTCAAAATTGTCAAATTCAAAGTGTCAAAAATTTGTAAAAAGTAAAAAAATAACCTTACGGATGCATTTTCGGTATTATCCGATCGCCTAAAAAAAAGTGTTTCACATTGCGGGAGGGAAGAAAATAATAAGCTTAATGTGGAGAAAAATATGCTTCATGTTCACATCCTATTGAGTTAGCAACACATACACTAGAGGATGGACGCAATGGAGGATGGAGGGCGATCTTCACCTCTTGTCAATCACCAACAACGGGGCCACATTTTGGTATGGTGGCATCTCTTTTTCAGTTGTGTGGTGTGTGACAAATAAAATGGTGTGTGGTTTCCTTCCCTGTTATGATTGAAACAAGGAGAATGTGCATTGTGGATGCTGAGAATAGTTGTATAGAGGGCACTGAACTATAGTGATTCTCATTGTTGAGATTCTTTGACTATCAGACTTCTTCATTGATCATTTGGTGAAAGATCATTCACTAGAAGTGAAAGCAAAAACTGTTGAGTTTGCTTATGTAGGTGTATTGGTGGAAGTGTGATCATCCGGTAAGGGATTCACTGTGGTAAAGCAATACATCATGTGCAACAAGATCGAAGCCAACAATATGCAGACATAAAAGTATGTGGAGGCATATGATTATGTTTCCATTTTTTTTAGATGTGCTTCTTCCCATGTAAACATTAAGGTGAGAATGTTAGGAAATTAGCGTTTACATTGCGGAATTATTATCCACATTAGTTATAGAGTTGTTATTTTACAACTCATATTAGATTTACATATGAAAGTGGTGGTTTATACCACTCACAAATATAGGGGTGAGTTGTTATGGGAGGTTTCCTATTTTATAAGAAACACTCCTCTATTTATTTGTATGTATTTGTTTAATTAAATAATACATCAGTATTATTATTTGGTGTGCACATCTAGTTCTTCCATTTTAAAAAAGGTATGGAAGTTGACTTTAAAAGGGTGTAAGACCATAAAATACCATTCAATAACATAAAAATTAAGACAAGTCCGTATAAAAATTGTAAGGTCCCGCACTAGTTTATTTTCCTATGCTAGTCTTGAAAACGAAACATCTTCATCCCTAGGGAATATGTTTTCTTGTCTTCACATCTAGAGCTCTTATGTTCTATCATGTATAGCTAATTCTTCATTCCCTCTTGTGCATTTGGGCTATAGTTTATTATTTTTCCAATTATTAATCCATTCTTTTGATAATTCATGGTTAATCATTAATTAAATAATTTAGAATAACCTCCAATAATGAATTCTTACACATATATATTGTTGTGCAAATCATATTCATATATATTTTTAGGGTGAAAACATGTACCACATAAATATATAATGGAGGAATAATATATAGTTCCTCACATTTTCTTACCCTTCATTATCCTCTTCATCAAAATTCTATTGTAAATTTACTTCAAAAGCATTTTCATTTATCTTCTTCAAAATTTTGCATGGAAAAAATATTATTATACTTTAAATTGTTGTACATTATATAGTTCCCTCCATGTTCTAAATCATTTTGTAAGGAACATCAGTCGTGTCTTGTTGTTTAAGTCCTTTTTGATTTGCAAAACATTTTCATTTATCTTCTTCAAAATTTTGCCATGGAAAAATATTATTATACTTTAGGGGTTAACCTAGATTCTAAATCATTTATGTTTTCATTCGTGTCTTGTTGTTTAAGTCCTTTTATAACCATCCTTCACTCGTGGGGTATATAATACTGAGATTATCCTTCACTCGTGGGAGTATATAATAATTAAGTTTGTTAGTTCTTTGTTAGGAACCATTTTTGGGCATGTGTTTGGAAATGGGGACCAAAAAGTAGCCAACATTTTTATTTTGGTCCATTTTCCTCGTAACATGTTTGTGTTATAATGAAAACATGTTATAACACGCTTTTGTTATGGATTAGTAATTCCTAATCATATCGTGCTTTTGTTTTATCTGTCATAAGAAATTAAAAATGTTCAGCTGAGACTAAACTTTTCTATTTTTTGACCAAAATGTTACCAAACGAGAAACAAAAGTAAGAAATAATGCAGGTGGATTTTTGTGAGCTCAAATCTTTGCATACAATGAATTGACGATGAAAAAGAGTCCAAAAAGGTAAGTTTAACCAATTTAGGGGAGTTTTAGTGACTAAAATTGTTTTTCCTTGGATTTTTCCTAATTCATTTATTTTTTTAAATCAACAAATCTAAAATATTCATATAAAAACCCTTCTTTACCTAGAAAGTGGGTGAATAAAACCTGCTTAAACACCTCCTTAAATTCCTAAACATCTTCCTAATACTCAAGAAAATATTTTAGGGGAGAATCAAAATAACAAAGCTCAAATTTAAGGTTTAATAGAAATCCCAATGCCATGAGTACCCATCGCCAAATGCTTGTGTTCTCATTAGACTCATCAATATCTAATATTGATAATAAGAAGGGTCAAATAAACACCGAGAGGATAAAAAACTAATTGTCACAATTTTTATGTAGACAAATTTTCTTACGATGTGGTGAAGAAAATACACCACCAAGACAAGTTGTGTGCTTTGTTTACTAACCCCAAAACCAATGCACCCTTACAATTGAGTTGTATAATATTACTAATGCATTGGTGAAACCATGAGGAGATCAATTTAATTTTGGGATAGATGGTGGATGGTGTGTGACTATTTGCCTTGCAAAAATTTTGAGGTACCTCAATCTTTCTTGAGGAGACTCTATTGTGAGTTCATCCTCAACAAAATACCAAAGTATTCTTATAGTTAAGACTTACAAGGTAGAGGAAAATGTTTTGCACAACATATCTTAGAGGTACAATGTTTTTATAACCGACCAGTGAGATCCCTTTCTCACCCATCTATTCAGCATGTTTTAGTCCCTTAATTTGTGAAGGATAATGTGGAGGTTAAGAAACTCCAATCTATTAGTTCTTTGAATCATTATTTGGTTCAAGATAATGGGCATCTAGGATGATGAGGGTGGGACTTCAAGGTATCAAACATCATATCACATAGTTTTTCATGCTTACGGGTCTCTAGGAACCTATGAGGTTGATGAAAATGCTTCACAACCTAGTTTAAATGCTCCATAGGATGAGAAGGGTGCTCAATCAAATGTGACACATTTTGATTACGTATTGGAAAATGTCATCATCACGTATGTTCTACTAGAGTCAATATTTGGTATTGAACACATGTAATTTCACTTTGAGTTAGATGTAATTTATTATACACACACACACACACACACACATTCCATATTAAATTTTATAATTAACAATATTAATTCATTATGAATGAAAATTAATGAGTAATGTGTATTTGTTATAAAATTTTAAGGTCAAACAACACATCTTGTATCACATGCCACTTCCTCACATTTTTTTGGGTGCGATAACCCCTTTAGTAAATATTTTACGTGTTAATTTGTTTTTCATATAGTGATGTTGATCTTAAAATCATAATTTGATGTTGAACATGTGATTTGCATTGGACCTTCCACATCTAGGGATGATGGTATAAGGCACAAGTCGAGGAATTAACCAATGTGAGTTTTAGTATTTTTATCATCATTTATGTAGATAGTAAACTATGTTTAATGTATGTAGATAATGTCATGTAACTTGTATGTGCATGAGTTTTAATTATTTTCCTTACATAACATTGTTCTTATTTTTAGTTGATGACATCATTAGAGCCTCCTTCCGATATTCGACAATCACTGATACTAGAGTTTGTATGCGAATATCATATAGTTTACCTCTTACAAAGGTATGAACTAGTAGTGTAAATTCCATTAAGAACTTCTTATATTAAATAACATTATTTAGTGTAAATAAAAATCATTCATGCATACTCTAATCTACTTCTTGATGGTTTCCACATGAGGAGGTGATAGCTCCATTTTTGTACCTTCCCTTAAGTTTGGTGTGCTTGAGGTTGATGTTGAGAGGCATAAGATTATTTGAAGGGATTATGAGATTGTGGTAAGTAATTATTTGTAAATAATGTCATTTTATATGTCATTTTTTGTATATTAATGTGTATATTTTTATTTATATTAATAGGTGGAGCTATAATCATCCTTTGAGCATAGGAGGTATAATCGGTAGAAGGGACATCCCACTTATGAGATTGGTTATTCATCTTCTCGGTAGGCCAAGAGAACCAAATTTTTTAATGATACCCCATAGTTTTATGTATAAAATTTTTTTGTATGCTTTAAGTGGCATGTAGGCGTATATTTTTAGTTTGCTAATGTATATAATTGTATGCATATAAGGATTTGTTTAGAAATTAATTTTGGTTTAAATTTTTATGTCATCATGGATTTCAAAATCAATATTATATTCAAGACAAAAAAATTATGCTTTCAAACTTGTATCATGGATTGCACTCTTTATATGTAGAAGTAGAATTCCCAAACAATTTCGAGCTTAACATCCCTCATGTTTTTTCATTCAGTCAAGAAGATTTTTTTGGATTGCAAGATCTGAATCATGGCATAGAATAGGTGGAAAAATTATTTTCTCAAATTGAAATTGAGGATTTAATCAAAATTTGAATGAGGGATTCACAATCTACAAACCCCCACCACGCTATCTCCCTCTGCAAACACATCGAGGCATTACTTGAAAATCAAGCCGAAAATGAGGGATTCAAATAAACCCCCACCGGGAAAATTGATCGTTGCTCAACAACTTAAGGGGAGATTGGGTTATGAGAGGGTTTATTATTCCAACAAATTGTCATATGTGGATGTAAAGAAAAAAGAAATTTCAAAAGACCTCATATGCACCTTATTCATGGACCCCCACTAATTTTCCTGTTCCGTTGTCATGTAAATGGTTTCCCATCCATTGGTGCAATAATAATTTGATTAAAAATAATTTTTGGGACCGATGGTGGATGGTGTTTGATTTTCCACCTTGTAATAACAACGAGGTGCCACTATACTTTCTGAGGAAACTCTATTGTGAGTTTATCCTCAACGAGATCCCAAATTATTTTGATTTCTGAGATTTCCAGGGCCGAGGAAAAGGATCTCACACATGATCGACTAGGTGCACAATGTGCACCTATTCAACAAGGTAGAGTCCCCACACGTAAGCCCCCTCACCCTGAGATTGTCCTCAAGTAGTGAAGGAGACAATAGAGATTGATACACTCCACACACTTTAGGGGCTATCTGCGACCCTTGTTCGACATACGAGGGAGATTTCTTGAGCTAGATGCTCACGGAGGTACACAGAGTATTCCCTCAGGAGTACTAGCATGAGGCCACATCTTTGCTCGTCATGTGGTAGCATATGTTTGGGGCCCGAGGAGGATGATACTTTCATGCATACTAGTTTTGGTGGAGTTGGTGCTAGGGGTGCACATGATAATGTCACTATGTCAGATGCCTTTTTGAGTGAGACATTTGGATTACAATCATCGGCGCATCACCTTCACAGGTATTTGTTATGTTTTATTATGTGTGTTACAAAAAGTTTGAGTACTTGATTTACTTATATATATATATATATGTTAAATTTTTGAAATAATTGTATTTGTACATGTACATGCATTTGATATTACAATAGCACACGCAGGAGGGCATCTCTCATCCCGACCACAAAGGCGGCGAGCACCATGCATACACATACATTCACAGAGGTAATTTAGAATGTTAATTGTGTAAAATTTTCACATATATATGCATAATATATATATATATATATATATATATATATATATATATATATATATATATATATATAGTTTTGAAGTCAAATATATGTATGTTCTTGTATGTCCATCTAACTCACGTGATACATGTTTGATAAAGATGTTGACTTCACTAGACACCCCACCATCTCTGCGACAAGTAGAGAAAGGTGTTGCCACTGCGATTTCATCTATGCAAACAACTCACTAAGGTATTCAAACAACATGTAAATTTTGTTAAATTTCTCGTGTAATTCATATTATGTTAAATTACATGTTAGTAATGTCTTTCATTGTAGAATTATTAAATTATGTTAATAATGTCCTTCATTGTGTATATGCAGGAGTTACTTATGATAGGTAACAACCCTGTTCATTTGATTCACAGGCGTGGCAGGGTAAAAACAATAGTTCTATATTGATAAAATTAGTTAAAATATTGTCATTACACATACATGTACTTAGTTCTATTTTCACTAATTCTGATGTTATATTTTCTGATCTTATGTGTATGTAGGGAACTTCAACCCCTCCATTTTGACTTCGAGGGCATAAACTCCTCCATCTCATCATCTTCGTACCCCCATTCATACTCCAGGAGCTCCGATGACTCATCTGAGCGTGAGATGCAAATTCGGCATGATCGACAACTTGCGGTAAGTTTGTGTATTTATGTAAATACTTTCATTCTAGCATGGTCTTAAATACATGTTGAAAACATATATAAATTAAGTTTTGACAAAAAATTGTTTGCATTTACAGGCTCATCTACAAGTGAGTATTCAACGGAAGAGGACTCATAAGCATGGGCTCGGACGATCCAAAGTCATCTCATAGATCTCCATCTTCATCTAAGGGAGGGCCTTCTTCGAGCAAGGCCAAGAGAGGGATATATTTTGATGATTAGGAAATATATATGTCTTACATGACATTTTTTTGTATGCCTATGTGCATGGCATTGTATGTACGCCTATATGGCATTTGAACTTGATGGTATATGACCTATTTGGGCATTTTTATATTTATTATGCACATTAAAATACTATTTGGAACTTGATATTTTTGTATGAGACCTTACATTTCTGAGATTATTTTTGCATGAAACTAATATGATGTGCACTTGACAATATTTAAGACATTATGGATTATTTTTTCATTTATTGGTGATGTACATGTACTAGCATTTTCAATGTATAATATGCATCAAACTTTGGAAATCAATATTTATATAATGTATGTATATAAAGAGTTACCTAATCTGAGTAATTATTCATTCAATTTATCAATGTGTATATGTGTATTTACCTTACTTGCACTTCTTCTTGCTCATGGTCTCTTTGTACTGGTTCCTATCTTATCATGCACTTACTACATTCTTCTATGCTTCTTAGTCTTCTCCCCTGTTAAAACACCCGAGAGTCATCACAATTTGATGCCTTTCATCTATTGATATTTTGAGAATGTCTCTCCATATACATTACTCCAATGCTTGAGAATGTCTCCAGATGCAATGACATTCTGATTCAGACACTCAATGATTCTTGATTGTCTAATCCTATCCAATTCATGTTATTACCTTTAAATCTATAGGAATTTCAAGTTATTTGGAAATCACATCACACCCTTCACTAGGCTTGATGACTACCCCTATCCTTTTTAAGGTGCTTTTGAAAGCATCCATGGGTTTATCATAGCATAAATTATCAATGAATGGAAGGTCACTAAGCCGTAGGCTAGCTGACTCCCATTCAAAACTAAACAAGAAAGATTTACTAGGTGATTGATAACTCCCATGTGTTCTTAGACATTCCCTATCAAATTCATTCTTAAGCCAATCTAGTCATTTAGGGCTCTTAAGGGCCTACGCCTAGATGAGGTAGTCCGAAAGCACGGGGAGTGTAGGGAACCAAAAAAATCCTCCCCTAGCATGTTCACCAGCCATATGAGCACATGTTGAATAGTTAGGTTCTAGGGACCAAGAGCTTCTTGCATTTGCAAAGTATTATCATGACTCTTACAACCTTACTTTTACACCACTTAGATCTCAGATTTCATTTTTCATGTGTTTAAAACAATAGAACAACAAGAGAAATCAAATGGAGATGGATAAAACCGTGATAGATTTTTCATGTAGAGGGCCCGACATGAGAGGTTTAGGATCTGATCTATTTTCGAGATGTCTCTAGGTGCCATGAATCTCGAGAAATCACTAAGAAGATATAACGTGTTTTGGTCTCGGGCTCTTAAGGGACTACGCCCTGACATAGGTAGTCCTAAAGCACAAAGGGAGCATAGGGAACCAAAAAAATCCTCCCTAGTAGTTCACTAACCACCCCAACATGTTTGTGTAGTTGGTTCTGGTCCAAAGCTTAGAGCTTCATTTGTAAAGTATTGTCCGGCAATCTTATCACACTTGACTCAAATCTCATGTACTTTTTTGCATTTTACAAACAATAAGACAACGAGAGAACCAAATGGAGATGGATAAAACCATGATATATGATTTCATAGAGGGCCCCAACATGGAGGTTTAGGATCTTACGAGACATCTCTAGGTGCCACTCCCAGTCCGAAAATCACCCATCAAGATATAACGTGTTTTGTCTCAGGCTCTTAAGGGCTACGCCCGAATGAGGTAGTCCTAAAGCACGGGGAGCATAGTCAGGAACCAAAAAAATCCTCCACTAGCATTCACTAGGCCATCCCGACATGTGTTGTGTAGTTGGTTTGGTCCCAAGAGCTTCCGTTTTTAAAATATAAGTCATAAGCCTTACACTGACTTCTGACTACACACTTTTCACGCATTTACAAAAAGATAGGACAATGAGAGAACCAAATGGAGATGGATAAAACCACAAGGATTTTTTAAAGGGCCTCGACATGGAGGTTTAGGATCTAAGACATCTCTAGGTGCCACGGAGTCCGAGAAATCACCCGTCAAGATATAACGTTTTTTGGTCTCTCAAGCTCTTAAGAGACTACGCCTACGAGGTAGTCTCAAAGCACTGGGAGCATAGGGAACTAAAAAAAACCTCCCTAGCACCTTTAATTTCTCCACCCATGACGTGTTGGGCATAGTTGGTTCACGCTTCAGCTTTTTACTTCTTACTTTCGTTTGTAAAGTATTGCATCACTTGCTTACACTTTAGACTCAAACTACATTTTCACGTGTTTGCACAAACAATAGACAACGAGAGAACCGAATGGAGATGGATAAAACCATGATAGATATTTTTTGTAGAGGCCCACATGGAGGTTTAGGATCTAAAGACTTCATCTCTAGGTGCCACGTGAGTCCCTAAATCACCCATCGAAGATATAACATGTTTTTGTCTTAGTGATTTCTTAAGAGACTACTCCCTGGCGAGGAGGTAGCCCTTTGAAAGCACATCGAGCATAGAGAACCAAAAAAAGCCTCCACTAGTGTTCACCTCCATCCGGATTTTTTCCATGGTTTTTGTCCCTCACTTGCTACCATTGTGCAAAATATAGCGTGAAATACAATTTTTTGACTCGAAGGTCTACTACTATTTCATGTTTTACAAACAATAGAACAATAAGAGAACCGAATGGAACTGAGATGGATAAAACCATGAAATGGATTTCATAGAGGACCTGAACATGGAGGTTTTGGATCTAACAGTGACTCTCTCCCACGAGTTTTGAGAAATCACCTCATCAAGATGTAGTCCCTTAAGAGCCCTTAAGACCAAAAATGCTACATATATATCTTCGATGATTTCTCAACTCACGTGGGCACCTAGAGACATCTCATCGATCCAAAACCTCCATGTCGGGGCCCTCTACAAAATCCTATCATGGTTTTATCCATCTCCATTCGGTTCTCTCGTTGTCCTATTGTTTGCAAACACGAAATATATGAGTCCGAGTCAAGTGTAAGGTTGTCCATTTCAATCACCCGAATAATATAGGTGGTTCATATAATATAGGTGGTGAAATGAGAATTTTAATAAGATATTTTTACAATATAGGTGGTGAAATGAGAATTTATGTTTGTTGTTCCTTTCTAATATTTAATTTCTCTTAGCTTCACTTGGCTTCAAGAATAATAAATTCTCTACTAACAGTGCCAACCACGTGAAGGTGGAAGCTTTTTTGGCACCACTAACCTACATAAACATGTTAGTAAGAATTAAATAGAATTTTAAATCATACAAAATTTAAACAAAATCATTTAAGTAAATATTCAAATTAAATTCATGAAGAACATACCTTTGCAAATTCAATCCAATGAACCGCAAGGATCAACTCTACTCTTGATAGTAGCAAGAATTGCTTCATGATCTATTCACAAACCTTCCACAAATTCTTGTTTAATGGCCGACCTCGATATTTGATCAATTTAATATTTGTTGCAAGGACCAAATGTGAATAGTGAAGTATCTTTCGATGTACTTCATAGTCTTCAAACAACCAAATGTTTGATTTTTTGATAGATATCGTCAAGCCAAGTTCCAAGTGACTACCACCGACCCAAAGGGATACTCAAGGTCTTCACCATCAATGACTATGTGAAGTCAATTTTTTCCCCTCTACACAACAGACAAGAAGTAGTTTGTTCCCTCTTCATTAAATTCCATCACAATAACTACAAAACATGCCCTACATCACAAAGTAAAACTGTTCAAGTCAAATTTAAAATACATTAAGAGTTGACCATTTAATAATTTATAAATCTAAAACATGGCATGTACATATATGTATGTACCTTGTTGCACTAAATCAGAGACTTGGTCAAAGTCAGGTGATGTTGTCATTTGATCTGAAGACCCTACAAGTTGTAATGCTCATGGAACTTGATGTGTGTCGAGTGGAATTAGAGGTCTACAAGTCCATTCATCCACCCACTATTGTGACTCACATTCATTCCATGCAAAATCAATGCATGATATACAAAAACATGCCATGCACCTAGTATAAATAGTCCAAGCATTTGCATCTGAACTACGGAATGAGTGCATATCACTTGATCCTACAACTGTCATACAATCTTCAAAGTTTTCCAAATGTTGTTCCTCTATCAACCAAAAATATCTACGAACCATTGATCTCTCTTGAGATTCATGGCCCATATTCTTGACACACCAATCAACAATGTTTTTTGCATCTATAAATTTAGCACCATCCTTGAACTTTAACTCTTCTCTTGCAAGTGCTCTTTTCACACATGCTCCTGCACCATCATGCTCTCCTTTTCCATGCCCTACCTCAGTAAAACTCTAGATATGTTGTACATTTTTTTCTTTGTGCATCTTGTTTAGCCAATAAAACATCCATGCATTCTTGAATTGTGATGTGCAGTTGTCCGACCAAATGTAATGTTGATCAAAACTAATGTTCCTCTCATTCAAGTTCACATAAAACACCTGAAACACCCTTGTACATATTCTGTAGAATGTGTCCGATCATCACTGATGTAGAAATGATACTCTTTTAATATTTTTTTATTTTTCTCAATGCTTTCTGAGAGTGCATGAATGTTATATGCATGAAAATAAAACTTGCACTGACCGAGTTATAATATTGAGACCGAACCTCCATTTGTGGCGCAATGTGTAATTCTCTCATGAAGTCAACTACTAAAACAATAGTACCAAGTGGGAATGTGTCCTTACTCAACCTGAATTGTTCATCCAACCATCGAGCTCTATGTGTGTTCCTTGTATACTCATAAACAATTTCTTCTCTTAATTTGACCATATATTCTGATATAGTAATTGTTTTGTAACAAGCTCACACCTCTTAGATTATTTTCCATCTTTTAATTGATATGCCACCAATTTATATTTGATGAAACCAACCAATTATTTTCCTATTGAATTTACTCTCCTCATGGATACAACTTTTCAGATTTGGCAAGCCACCACATACATCGCACACGCTCCATCCAAACATGCTTTGTTATAAAAAAATTGTCTAGTTGATTTTTCACAAAATATTGTCGGAATAAATTCCTTGAAGATTTTGGTGGGACATTTAATCCACACTCCTGCAACATGATGTCAATATGCAAAACACGACGTATTTGACAAAAACATCATAATGCATTGAAAATTCAACATGATGCCTACAACAAAGTGGTACGTGAGTGATTGATTTTTACATAAAAGGGTTTGCTCATTTCAAAGAATCTTTGGCTAATGTTAATTTGTGGATTTTCATTCTTAAACTTAGAGAACAATTGTGTTTGAGTCATATCTAAGAAATGTTTTGCACACGATTCACGATTACGATTACGAAACCTATTCTTCTTTTTACTCGTATCTCTTCTATTCGGTGACACCCTTGTGTTCTCATTCCAAAATTTTACAATTAATTATTTTAGAATATCAGATGTATTCTTGTCTTTTCATGGAAGTCTGCTAGAGAAAGCCCAATAGTCAGTGTTATTGATTGACTCAAGACGTTTACGTCTCTCTATTGCTTTCATTAGTGTTTTTCTGTTTAGCTTCAAAGCACTGTTTGTTTTTCTAATCAAGCATTTATTAATTATTTTATCACTTACTATACAATTAGTAAGTGCACGCCATGTAGTAGCATTACTATATCTTTGGTGTGTCTTTTTTCACACCTACAGTTTGGTATGCTTTATGTATATTTTCAACAATTGACGCATTTTGATCAACAACATTAGATGTTCTTAACCCTATGGTCTTCATTATAGGTCTCATCTTAATTAATTTCATCAATGTAACAAATAATTGACATCTTTGTGTGTCATTTAAATTCTCAAAGTAATTATCCCAAATTCCACTAGCTTTTCTTCTCGCATTTCTTTCAGACATTTTGTTAGGCATTGGTTTTATAATGTTTTCATCAATTTCAATTAAGTGAATTGGTTTTCTTCACAAAATGGAAGGAGGTGTTCTTAGAGGTGAAGATTCGTTTACAAGGTTACTTTCTTCATTCAGTGTTTTCATACAAATTTCGGGGTTAACATTTGATTCTCGTAAGGGTTCAACAATTGATTCATATCAATTTCTTCATCCATACCAACATTATCATTCAATTCAATTCAATTCATTATATTCATTCATCTAAAAATAATTATTCTCTACATTTTCATTATGTATTTCATCCCCATATTCTAATACATTAGCTACATTTGATATAGCAGATGTACCTTTCCCTGCACGAAGTTTTTGCATTCTCTTCAATTTCTTTATTCTCATCTCTTCCAATTGCTCTGTCTTGTTCTTGACTTTCCTCTTGTCCTTAGCTCAACTTTTATCACCCATGATTAGAAAAAATCAACTAGTGGGGTAGGGGACAAAATGAACTACTAAAAAATCATGCAAGAATGTACAAAAATTGTAGACCAAACAAAATGTATGTAGAATTCCCGTGAAAGAGATGAAAGGGACGTTGGGGGCCACAATATATAAACAAATAAACGTATACACATAATGCATTACACGTTATGATTTTTACCTTTTCCAACACATGCCTCAAGGCTTGGGATCCGGTTTGGATCCCCAAGCCTGAGGCATGGACCTGCACAAACACAACAAACCACGTGTTTTTGTAGAAAAACACAAAAATCCAACTTCCGCCATGATAAATCAACATCAAATGATCGATTTGTTTAAAAAAATTATACCACGACGTAAAGCAGAGTTTCTTCTTTGTATAAATATTATTTTTCAATTTTTCTAACAAATATAAGGTTTCCATATTATTTATTTTCTTAACTATGCCTTTTTATAGCTATTTTTTGAAGTTTAAACATGTCTATCTTTTTTCATGTATCTTTTTTTGACTCATCAAAATTGAATAAAATTTTTTTAGGCACAAACTAGGCATAATTCTATACATATTAAAAAAATCTAAAAAAAATCTAATTTTTGATATTTTTTGAGGTAGTTAGGGGGTACTACGGTCGAGCTCCATTATTTTTCAAAACATAAAATTTTTGTACTAGAAAAATCATAAATAAAAAAATATTCGCTAAAAAAATCTAAAATAAATTCTAACACAAACTAGATGCTCCTAGCTATCTTTCTACCAAAGGGTTTTCAAAAATACTAAATGGTGCTCAAAAATGTGGGGGCACGAAAGTCACTCTATTATGTTTTTTAACAAAAATAGAGCACATGTTGGTATTTTAGTTGTTTGACCCACTTAAACTTATCCGTTTTCAATAAAATTTAGTAGCTTAGAAACTAGACTCAAAATTCTATGATTCTTGTATTCATTATATTCCATCCACCATGTGCATATTTACATCTAGCTATTGCCCCCTAATTTTACATTGTTGGAGCTAGGGCATCCTAGGAAAATATTGCACACACAAGCACACCAAACTACATTGGGTCTGGAATGTAGTGCAATGCTTATTCATAAGTCCACCATTATGGTAGCTAAGGTCAGTCCAACCCCTTCATTTGCATATTTATTTTTAGAATTTATGTTTTTATGGGGTTTTACAGGTAGATCTTTATATCATATTATTGGTAACACAAGCAAAAGTATAGCGATAACTACACGACAAGAACAAAGATATTGCGAAGACTTAAAACACTATCGAATTTAGATCCTGATATTTTCTACAAACTACAATGCCTAGATCACATACCAGGGCACCCCAATATCCTTCCAGTGCACCCCAGGTTCGCTTAAATCCATGAAATCTCTACCAAAGGTGCGAAGTTTCTCGGTCACACTTTGCCCAGTATGCACATTATTCTTGTCTCATTCCAACACACATCAAGGTAAGTCAATTTTAGGTTAGTATCATATCCCTTCCATTTCTAGTATTTCATTTCATTTAAACATCAAAATTAAATATTTAACCTCAACACTTTAGTTACATCAATTATTGTATTTTTGTGTCTAATTAGATTAACTATAAAATAGCATTTTAAAATTTCAATTTTAGTTAAACATTTTGGTGAACCTGTCTTGAATAGATTTCCCTATGATCCACTCTATCTCCTCCAATCATGTCTCACATTAGTGTTAATCCTATTTATGATGAGGCTTCCATAGCTGAACTCAAATCTTTATATAGTACCCCAATGATTCTACTCGACCATACTCAACAAGAGCTATTAAATGGCCAACAACTTGTGCCAACTAGTCTTACAGATTCTCTTATAGGTATTTTCCTTGTTGATGACCCTATTGCATTTACTCATTGTACACCATGTCATTCAGTTTCTTGTGATCCTCCTTCTGATGTTTCACCAGATACTTTAGATGATTTTGTTCTTGATTACTTACTAGGCATTAATACTCAGTCACATGTGCATCATGAATCTCCTTCTACTCCACCTATTTCTATGGGTCCTTCTACATCTCCTACTACTCCTTATAGTAATTCTCCCACATCTCATTCTAGCTCATCTTCTCCTTCATATTACATTGATGATCATATTGATAGTCTTGCTAGTGATAGCATTATTCCTACTACCCCATCTAATATTAATGATTATCACGAGTCTTATTATTTATATACCACTGAAGTTTGATTCTCCTACTCCATTATTTTATTCTCCCGAGAGTTTTGCGTCTACTCTTATGCATGAGTCACCGCCATCCTGTAACTTCTTCTCCTTCTATTCCCACATCATCTATGGCTCCTACTTCATATTCACCTATAGAGGTTTCATCCCGGTCCCATCACCTATTAGGGATATTTTTGATGTTAGTCATACTATTGCTATTGATACTCCACCTTCATCATCTCTTATAGCACCTTTGACACATACTACTAATGTGCCTTTAGCATTAGACTCTACTCTATCACCTTTTGACATCCCCATGATCACTCACAATGGAAAAATTCAACCACTTAATACATTTTTGTCATCTCCTACCATCCCTTCATAGGATATTCTCTCTCTAATGCATGTTGTAGGTCAGCTTCAATCTCAAGTTCATACTCTCACCTTAGAAAGTAGGGCCTATTATGCCTCTATCGACAACAATTCTTTGCATGGTAATCCAGTTCCTAAGAAGATTCATAATTTCACCTTCCCTAATGATTTACCATGCCCAATTTTACATGCTTTGATGGTAAAAGTGACCTTCATGCTCATCTCTTACACTACCGCATGCTTATGGCCTCTCATTCTAATGACCGACCACCACTTAAGACCTTCCACTATAGTCTTGTTGATGAGGCACTCCAATAGTACACTCACCTACCTTTTGGGTCTATTAGTACTTTCTATGACATGGAGGACGCTTTCCTCCATTGTTTCATTATCAATAATATCCCTAGAGTCACTTACTGACCCCATACCTGCATTACATTAGGGATCCTATGAAACTATTTAGGATTATATTTTATGCTTTAATGCATGTATCCACCAGCTTTCATATTTCAACCTAGTGACTTAGAGAAATAATTCATTTTTTTCGTGGCCTCATTTCTCCACTTAAAAATGTTACAATATGATACTTGTGATTCATTCATCCTCTTATGCTATAAATTTATTGACCTAGAAAAATATCTTCTCTCCTCCCATATCATTGATTTTTCACATGTTTCTTCTGACCATTCCACCCTCTAGTCTTTCACTACCACCTCCAAGTAAACATCACAAGCAATCTCTACCTTTTCCTAAAATACAAAGCCAACAAACTCCACCTACTCCTCCACCTCAAGCACATGTCTCTCCGACTCCACAACAAGTTACTACTTCCACCACTCCACCTAAGTCATGTGAGCCTCTATATTTCTCACCTCATGCTCGACCTCATGATGTGTTGTGTATATTACTTAATGAGTGATTAATTTGACTTCCCTCAACCAACATTATCCTCCACACCACTTATAGTATCATCCAAACCAACATTATTGTAATTACCATCACATCACTGGCCATTAAGAAAATTATTGTCTCACTTTATGTGAGATATCATGAACAACTAGTAGATACGTGTATCATGTATTTTTCCTTTCGTACGTGGTCAATGTCTCCTTACCACGTCGGCATAAACATACCCCACCTGATTCCTCTCCACTAGGCACTAAGTTCATTCATCGCTCACTACTGTCACATGCACATCCATCGCTTCCACCATCACATTCATTTCATCTGCCATATCCATGCTATTGATCACCGAGAGCACCCCATGGGTTTCCTCCACAGATCCACATATCCCATAGTTTCTCCATATGACATTTAGTTCCTTTTCATACACGCATGTTGCATCCATTCCACATGCTTCCATCGCCACACACACTCGTCTTGGTCTTTATATGTGATCATTATCACCTTACCACCCGATGACGCACTTATGTTCTTATAGTTATTACACAACTATTGATGGATTAGTTCTAAGAACCTTTCATCATGTGCTTCGTCATCTCATATAGTGCATTCAATCATTTCCCGATGATGCACTCTTGATTACGCCACTCATACTTGACTGTTGAGGGGTCTTAACTAAATGAGCCTATTCATCCATATATTGGGGGCATCAATAGCCTTCCCCCTCATACTTTCATCACAATAACATATTGTGCCTACATTAAATCTTCAAACATTCATTGTGATACATTCATCCATTCTCACCTTTTCTACTAACATCATTCTATCAATTACGTGTTGCATTTATTTCATTCAATAAACATTTCATCACTCACATTTTATTTGACATTTATCCTCATTTACCATACATACATTATCTACTATTACTAACATTAAAATGCACATTTATATTCATTAAAACATGAATGCTATACATATTAAGATAATAACCATAGAATCATACAACATTTATTCCATCGCAACGACAAAAAATCCCAACATAGATTTATCATATATCAAAATAGGTGTCCATACATACATCGTTAGTACAATCATCAATACAAAATATATCTTATAGTTGCAGGAAAGGCTTCCCACATCATATACAATAGTCTATTTCAGACCTCGTCATCACTATTGATCTCGTGAACTATGAGATTCCTATAACTAGATTCCTCTCCACCAATGCAATGTTGTTGCTCGCAGCCCCGATACCACTCAACCTTCCTCCAAAATAAGTTAATCTCTATTTCCTCTTCTGAAAAATCGACGCTACAAATCTATGTATCGTGAAAATATGTCTTGAGCTAAGGGGCCGTTATGGTTGTGGAGCTTGTTTTCATATTAGAGTGTGGTACACCTTCTGCATGTGTTACACTCTCTGGTATTTTTACGGCAGCCCCATCTCGCCGCTGGCGGGTCAAGGGTTCGGTTCGGGCCCCAAAGCAAATTTTCATGGTGGTTTATTAACCCATGGGTAATGGGTAACTATTATGGGTTGTTTGGGCCCATGGTTTTTTTCCCATGGTTTTGATACCCACGATTTTTGCCCATGGTTTTGATACCCACGGTTTTGTATCAAACTACTTAAGCAATTGTCTATTTATATGGTCTTATGCATATGATACATATACAAGAAAATACATTGCAGATGTGCTTTGAATTCGTATGAATTCTGTAGAGTTTCTTGAGCATAGCTCCAAACAGATCTAGGTATTGTATTGAGAGAGTGGAGGCTTGTAATAAAATATGAGCAAGTGATTCTTGGTGGACGTAGCCCAAATTGGGTGAACCACATTAAATATTTTCTTTCTGTGTTGTGTTATTTATTTTGCACTTTTATTTGAGATCTGTAATATTTTCTGCATATTAGTTTCTACTTGTTGTGATTCTCGTAAGGGATTATTCCGCATATTTTATCTCTTATTTCCTAACAATTGGTATCGAGCCTCAGGTTTGGTTTGCAAGTGTTGTATCATTAGGGAAATTTTTCGCTTGAGTGGGAGCTATGACAGATGATGGAAGATCTAGGGTTGATAAATTCAACGGGTAGAATTTCAGTCTTTGGAAGATGCAGATGGAAGATTACCTTTATCAGAAGGATCTTTATACTCCACTATCTGAGAAGGTGAACAAACCCTCGAGTATGACATGATGTGGAATGGGATTTATTGGATCGGAAGGCACTTGGAACGATCCGGCTGTGTCTTGCATCTTCGGTATTATTTAATGTTTCAAAGGAAAAGACTACAAAAGAACTGATGGATGCATTAGGAAGTTGTATGAAAAACCCTCTCGCCTCTAATAAGATATTTTTAATGAAAAAGTTGTTTAATATGAAGATGTATCGAGAATAGTTCCAAAACATGTGTTCGATCATTTAAATGATTTTAATATGGTTGTGAATATGCTAGCTTTGGTTATTAGAATTTGATGAAGAAGTTAGGGCTTTATTAATTATGTGCTCTTTACCCTCAGAATAGCCTGGTAATGGCGGTAAGCAACTCAATTCCAGCTAACTTGAAGTTGAAGTTTGAGGATGTTGTAGGGGTGATTCTAAGCGAGGAAATGCGAAGAAAAAGCTCAGGGAATCTTTTTACTTCGGGAATGCTTTGACAAAGTGGAAACTAGAGGGAGACCGAAGAATAGAGGAAACCGTGGAAAATCAAAAGATCTATCAAAATCCAAGAGCAAGATTGTATGTTGGAATGTGGAAAGTTTGGGCATGCAAAGAAGGATTGTTGGGAGCTTCGGGACAAGAAGAAACAACAAGAAGAAAACAAGGAGGAAAATGTGGCATCGTGTAATGTATGTCAGGATGCTTTGATTCTTTCTTTGCATAATATTAATGAATCTTGGGTTTTAGATTCGGGGATTCTTTCATGCTACTCCACATAGGCATTATTTTGTTGATTATGTTCAAGGGGATTTTGGGCATATTTTTCTTGTGATGATGAGCCTTGAAAAATAGTTGGAAAAGGTTTTGTTTAGGTTAAGATGCGAATGGGAATACATGGCTATTGAAGGATGTCGGACATGTGCCTACATTAAGGAGAAATTTGATATCGGCGGGGCAATTAGGAAGTGATGGTTGTCTTTGTGATATTTACAAAACTCTTGGAAGGTTACCAAGGGTGCTCTTGTGGTGGTAAAAGGTAAGAAGGTTGGAACCTTGTATTTATCCACTAATAGTACTAATGATTGTAATCTTGTGGCTTCAGACGATACACCATTATGGCACTATAGGCTTGGTCATATGAGCCATAAGGGCATGGACATCATAAAGAAGAATTTTCCTAGATATACAAAACAGTTTGGATTTCTACAGAACTGCATTTATGGGAAATAGAAGTGAGTAAGGTTTCTCAAGGTTGGACCTATATGAAGAAAGAGAGTAAGTTAGAGCTAGCACATTCTCGATGTGTGGGGGCCATCTCGTATCATCTCTTGGGGTTCAAGTTTATTATGTTACTTTTATTGATGATGCAACAAGGAAAGTTTAGGTTTATTGTATTATAAACAAATCTGATGTATTTGATAATTTTGTTAAATGGAAAGCCTTGGTAGAGAATGAAACAGTCTTAAGTTACAATGTCTCGGGTGTCGATAATGGAGGGGAGTATTATTGCAAAGATGAATTTGATGATTATTGTTCTAAGAATGGAATCTATTGGGAAAAAGATGGTTCCGAATCCCATGATGTAATGGGGTGTCAAAAGAATGAATAGAACAACAATGGAACGTGCTAGGAGCATGAGGATACATGCAGGACTGCCTCTCTTTATTTTTGGGCGAAGCGGTGAGCACACCTGTGTGTACTTAATAAATAGAGGACCCTCAAGTGCCTTGGATGGAGGCATACCAATTTACGAGGAGGCTTGGTACGGTAAGAAAGTAGATTACTCATTTCTTAAATTCTTTGGATGTGAGGTGTTTGTTCATATTGATAAGGATGATAGGACCAAGCTAGAGGCTAAATCATAAAAATTTACTTTCATTGGTTATGGTGGTGATGACTTTGGATTTAAATGTTGGAGTATTAAGGAAAAGAAAATCATTCGATCTAGGGATGTGGTCTTTAATGAGAAAGTCATGTATAAGCAATAGTTGCAGGAAAAAGGAAGAATCCAAGAAAGAATATGCAGTGGTAGAGGATCTTCCAGATGGGACAAAGGACCCATGAATTAGTTCAGAACCTACTCATCAGAACCCCAAACTCCTACATATGAGGAGGTCTTCTAGGGTAAGAAAAGAACTTGAACATTTTTCTCCTTCTCTTTATTATTTATTACTCACTTGATAGTGGAGAGCCGAGAGCTTTGATGAAGCAATGCTAGATGCCAGGAAGAAGTGGGAGCAAGCCATGGACAAGGAGCATAGTCTCTCATGGAGAACCCAGACTTGGGATTTGGTGAAGCTACGAAAGAAAAAGAGCATTGTAGAAAAGGGTGTACAAATTTAAAGATGAATAAGGAGGAAAGAAAAGATATAAGGCTCGGTTGGTGGTCAAGGGGTTTCACGAAACAAGGTATAGATTTTGATGAGATCTTTTCTCCTATAGTAAAAATGACTTCTATTAGAATTGTTCTTGGAATAGTGGCACAAGACTTGCACTTTAGAACAGCTTAGATGTAAAGACGCATTTCTCCATGGTGATTTGGAGGAGGAGCTATATATGTAGCTTTAAGGATATGAAGTCAAAGGTAAAGAGGAGATGGTGTGCAAACTGAAGAAGATCTTGTATGGCACAGAACAAGCTCCACGTTAATGGTATAAGAAGTTTGATAGCTTCATGATGGAGAAAGGTTATATCGTATGTCATTCGACCATTGCATGTATACAAAAAAATTTGAGGATGGAAGTTATATTATCCTGTGTTTATATGTTGATGACATGCTGGTTGGTCATTGAGGTAAAAACATGCGGGAAATAAAAGTACTCAAGAAATAGCTAAGTGAATTCTTTGATATGAAGGATTTGGGGGCTGCTGAGACAAATCCTTGGTATGACGCGAGATAACTCGGGATAGGAAGGAACGGAAGCTGAATTTATCTTAGGAAGAGTACATTAAGAAGGTATTGGATAGGTTTAACATGCAAGATGCTAAACTGGTTGGGACTCCTTTGGCAGCCATTTTAAGTTATCAAAGGAGAAGTGTCCCAAGACAGAGCAGGAAAGAAACCAGATGTCCAAGGTACCTTACTCATTAGATTGGTAGTTTGATGTATGCTATGGTGTGCACTAGGCTTGATATTGCCCATGCAGTGGGATCTGTGAGTAGATTTATGAGTGATCCAGGGTAAAGAGCATTGGAAAGCAAGATAAAATGGATCCTTCGGTATTTGAGAGGGACCATGGGGGCATTTTGTGCTATAGTGGATCGATTCACCACTTTACATGGTTATGTAGATTCGATATGGCTAGAGATGTTGATTAACACGATAGGTTATATTTATTTCACACCGTAGGTGCGACAACGGTGAGTGGATTTCATGACTACGGGCGGTGGCTTTATCAACCACGGAGGTTGTATGTTGCTGCCACAGAGGTAAGCAAAGAGATGATTTGGTTATAACACTTG
Source organism: Taxus wallichiana var. yunnanensis (assembly GCA_018340775.1). Classification (NCBI taxonomy): domain Eukaryota; kingdom Viridiplantae; phylum Streptophyta; class Pinopsida; order Cupressales; family Taxaceae; genus Taxus; species Taxus wallichiana. The sequence goes on from CM031241.1 coordinate 55,200,567, forward strand.
CTTGAGGAGTTGGGGCATAAGCAGAAGGAATGTAAGCTGCATAGTGATAGTCAGAGTGCTATACACCTAGCTAAGAACTCTACTTTCCACTCCAGGACAAAGCATATACAGTTGAGATATCACTTCATCAGGACAGCTTTGGAAGAAGATAAGTTGAAGTTGGAGAAGATTCATACTAGTTAGAATCCTGCAGACATGATGACCAAGGTGGTCACAAGGGATAAACTAAAGCTATGTTCAGCTTTGGTTGGCCTTCGTGGATGACAATGAAGGGTTAAGAAGCTTTCTCAGTGGAAATCAGTCTCCAAGTGGGAGATTGTTATGTTTGTGGAGCTTGTTTTCATGTTAGAGTGTGGTACACCTTCTATGTGTTACACTTGGGTATTTTTACGGCGGTCTGCTGCTTTCAAAGGTGAGTGGGTCAGGGTTTGGGGTGAAGCCCCCAAAAAAATTTTCATGGGTGGTTTATTAACCCATGGGTAATGGGTAACCGTTATGGGCTATTTTTGGGCCCATGGTTTTTCATTACCATTGTTTTGATACTTTTTTTCCCCATGGTTTTGATACCCATGGTTTTAGTATCAAACTTAAGAAATTGCCTATTTATATGGTCTTATGCATATGATACATATACAAGCAAATGCATTACAGATGTGCTTTGAATTTGGGTGTGAATTCTATAGAGTTTGTTGAGCATAGCTCCAAATAGATCTAGGTATTGTATTGAGAGAGTGGAGGCTTGTAATAAAATATGAGCAAGTGATTCTTGGTGGACGTAGCCCAAATTGGGTGAACCACATTAAATACTGTCTTTTTGTGTTGTGTTATTTATTGTGCACTTTTATTTGAGATCTGTAATATTTTACGCATATTAGTTTCTCTTGTTGCGATTACATAAGGGATTATTTTGCATTTTTATCTCTTATTCCCTAACAAGAGGGCCACCACCTATTGTCAATTGGGCTCATGTGTGCTCATTGTCTCCTTTGCGTGCCTCATCCCTCTCACCAAGAACATAGTACACGTCATTCTTTGTTATGGACAATGGCTCAAATAGATGGGCATGCTCCCCATGATGTCATCCACGCACTCATGTATTCCCCCTCTAAAATTATTCGGCACATTACACGTCAACGTGTGGATGGATGTGTCCACAATCAATGACTAGTACGCATCCCCTACAAACACACACAACAACACATTAGATCACTATACAACACAACATTAGAAAACCATAACACACAAAATATGCATATACACAAATAATTACGATAAACTACAATTATTTTTATAGGATCGGGGGCATGTGCTTCCCCCTCTCCCCCTCCTCCATATGGTAACCCTATCGAGCTTGAAAATAATGGGTATAACTATACCCACCGATGCACTACCCACCATGCACGACAATCCTAGTTTATTGAAAACACATTAAGTATAATTGGCATTTTGATGATATACAACCCGTGTTATCTCTATCAATTTCTACTATAACAACGAATCTACCGCATTTGGCCCCAACAATACTAATTGCTCTGTTGTGGGATCTGGCCCTAGCCCTCGTAGGTGATCTCATAGCTCATGAACCATATATGGCTCTGAGGGCACATCCTAGCCATATCAAATTATCGTGATACTCTCTACTACAAAACAACTCCATCACACCTGAAAGTGGTCCTTTAGCCACATAGTCCTCCAAATACATCTCAATTGTGACACCGTCCTCTAACCATCTCCCATAGTCGTGGTATGGCCTCCATATAACCCGACTCGAGCACCATCAGATCTATAAGTTCCCCGAATGTATATGTATCTATCTTCTGCGATGAATGTCAACCCACCTCAAAAATATATTTGGTGAAGCCCACTCCCCTCGTGGACCTGTACAACTAGCATCAACATGACTTTATGATCATGTGCCCACACATGTAGTAGTGTGGTGGCTCTTATCCCTCCACCATGTTCTTCCTATGTGTAAAATAGTATAAATCGCTATATAGGTGGGCCAAAACACACCGTGCCCACACATATATCATACCCACCTCCTCTATCCACTGGCATATATCACACATCTTATATAAGATGCCTACACCTCCTCCCTCTATGGCTATACATGATGATGCAATCACAACTGAGGTATAAATTTTTGTAGGCACGAAACATCAAACCGCAATATGGCATCCAAACTAATGTGGGCCTCAAGTACTAAAGTCCCCAAAAATATTGTCTCGCAGCCCGCATATATGGTTGTATATCCTCCACTACCATAACGTGTACTCTCTCCCCAACAATTGGTAATCACAGTATGTGATATAAATCCTCCAATGTCATAGTCATCTACCCTATAGAAACCAATATGTGCACATCTCAACACACCATCTCTCGCATAATGTAGTCAACATGGGTATATTATGGGGAAAATATCACATCCATGTTATATTCCATAGGCCGGTGCAGTCCATCACGTCCCAATCATCGTCATCATCATCGAAAATCCCAATCCAAGTAAGGTACTCATATACCGACCACCACGAAACTCCCTTAAGTGGATATCCCTCTACACACCACCAAACAATTTTTTTGGCGTTAGAACACATTACATGACCACACACACTTATTCAACATACTAGAAACAATTTTTTAACCATTATCCACTAAACACACATTCTAGACCAGGGCACCCAGATGTAGGACTAGGGCACCTAGGAGCAGGACACTAGCACTTAGTTACGTGCGCTCCAGTCCTAGGGATCACTCACATGCCCTCACCACTTTTTCTAGGATAGAAATGCGAGAGAATTCAAAACCTTAAATTTCCAAAAATTACTCTAAAATGATAGATACACCATACATTTTGTGATAATGCACTTACCAACTCCACAACAGGTACACAACGCTACAATGATAGCGTCACTCTCTCAAATTGACTAGGACACAATGCTCTCACTTGAGGCATTTTCACTCACTTCATATACACTCTCACACTTTGTTTTGCGCAAAGAGAAATGAAGTAACTAAACACCTTTTCACTCTACTATTTATAGCTACTTTTTCACCATTGACTTTATTAAGGTCCATATTTCACACCTATTTCCATAACTAATACACGCTACACCATTTCGCCCATATCTTGAGCATTTTTACTCTAATTTACACATTGTTTACATGATTTGTTTTTAGAATTCCACCTACCACCATATTGTACATATTTCGTGTGCATTATATTTGTTCACCATGGTTGTCCACTCAAAAATCATAAATATCCACGTTTTGTCATTAATTTCAGCTTAGTGTTCATTCTTTTCATCACTCCTTTTGTTGAAAGGGGGGATTATTATTGGGGGCATCCTATAGTCCCCCCTTACATCACCATGCACTTAAAACATGGAAATTTTTTCTATTTTGAAAACATTTAAAAATATACCTCATGATACCTCACCATCAATTCCCCTAATGACCTAATTTGGGGAAACAATCAATTAAAAATCATTTCTCATATAATCATCACTTTTCACCAATTCCCCAAATGACCTAACTTGGGAAATTTATAAAATATCTTGAATAACCAATCAAAATAGTTAATCTCAATTAAAATCAACGTGTTCAAATCATTATTCCTAAATATTGGGATTGTTTTTACTCTTCCCAGATGACCTAACTTGGGAAATTATTCATATTATGTGTTTTTATCGATGACCTAACTTGGAATCCATCATACATTTTTTCGCGTGCTTCTAGATGACCCAAATTAGAAATCCTTCTTATCACTAACACTCTCTTCCAATGACCTAACTTGGAATCCATCCTTCATTTTTCTTGCTTGCTTCTAGATGACCTAACTTGAAGCCCTCTATTACATTTTGCTTTGCTTCTAGATGACCTAACTTGAAGCCCCTATTACATTTTGTGTTTTCTTCCAAATGACGTAACTTAGAAGCCATCATTTCATTCATGTTCACTTCTAGATGACTGAACTTGGAATCCATCCTACTGTGGAAACACCCGTGGAGTGGGGGCAAGAGTGCCTTTCCCTATATCACTCCTAAATGGGTCAATTTTTTGATCGAAATCATTTGAATCCAAAAACCACAAAATTTGATCTGCCTACATCTGCGATGGCTAAATCTTGGGGATGTAGTTAAATATTGGAGAATAAAACACTTTTATAGCTACACTCTTGCTTGCATGCCAAAATCCTCTACGGTTTTTCATTCGTATACAAGCGTTTGGGTTGGGAACTGATCACTCCCTACACACCTATTCATCATCATACCAAATTCGAAATTATCACACATCATAATCATCACATTTGTTTAGTATATTTCATCACAACATTTACACTTTATTTTTTGTTATGTTACATGTATCAAATCGTTGATCCATGGTTTGGAACATTTTTATAGTTCTATCAGCATGCTTCTACTACACATCTGTGTGTTCTTCTACACATGGAGTTCTCTGACTTTTATTCAAGTACACATCTCTATCTACTTTATGTTACCGATATTTCCACTCACCAACATAAACTGGGGACAAATGTAGTCATAAAATCACACACTTACTATTACATTCAAACTCTGAGTATGTTATTTTATGTATGGATCTCACGTAATAAAAGTATTCACTAATGACCTATTCATTAGTTTTGGCATTAGTTAGTCGATTGTTGTAGTCATTTTTCATGTATGGTCCTCGGTTATCTATATGATTTTGGTCGTCTTTCAACATGTGTCACATGTCTTTATTTGGTCATGTGTCATCATCAATCTATAATGGGAACCTACGGTAGCACTAGGGCACCTCAGGGCACCCTAGTTCATGATTTTAGGTGCCCTTGTTTCCGTAATTCATGGTTTTAATTTATATCTTCGAGTTTGGTCTTTATTTTTATCCGTTCATTCCCCATGAGAGGTATTTGGTGTTTCGGTCATTAGTGTTGAAATTTGAGCAATAGATCCCTATATAAACATATCATATTTACTACATTATGAGCTGACATCTTTCTATCAAGGAAGCTACATACTAAGGCAAGGGACTGAATTTGGGGGCATATACTACATCTCGCATCACACACGCATAGGGGAAATGGTTGTACACATCTATTCCATCCACCATTTTCATATTTACATCTAGTTATTGCCCCCTACTTCTGTGTCATTGGTGCTAGGGCATCCTAGGAAAATATTACACACACAAGCACATATAACTACATTGGGTTTGGAATGTAGTGTAGTTCTTAGTCGTAAGTCCACCATTGTGGCAGCTAAGGTCAGTCTGACCCCTTCATTTGCATATTTATTTTTTAGGAATTGATGCTTTATATGGGGTTTTACAGGTTGATATTCACATCAAATAATTGGTGAAACAAGTGAAAGTACAACGAAAATATGTGACATTAACGAAGATATTGTGAAGTCCTAACGATATTGTCGAATTCCAAATTCCAATCTTGATCTTTTATGCAAAAATACAACACCTAGATCACGATGACCGGGGCACACCGGTTTAGTTAAATCCTCAACCTCTACCAGTCCCAAAGTTGTCCAATCTCACTCTTCCCATTTTTCACATGATCTGTCTCAATCCAACACATAACAATGTAATTCAATTTCATGTTAGTATTGTATCCCTTCCATTTCCATTATTTCATTTCATTTAAACATCAAAATTAAATATTTATCTTCAACACTTTAGTTAGATCAATTATTACATTTCTATATCGAATTAGATTAACTATAAAATAGCATTTTAAAATTCCAATTTCAGATTAATCACCTACATTTCTAATAAATCACATAAAATAAGGTGAATTTAATTTTTCCACACACAAACTAGTACAAGATACAATTATACACATATATGACAAGTGAAAATGTTTAGTGGATGAGCACTAAGATTTTGATAAATTACTAAACATCAATTTCATGACCAAATGATTGAACATGTATCTTGTAAACTAATAATCTTATGCTAAGGTAGGTGTCCATATGTTGTTTAATAGCTCCCATTATAGTATATGCTAGAGTGCATTGAGAAAATTTGGTGTAAATAACCACCAATAGATGATCTCTCCACCATCTCCAAGCATTGGATTAGCTGTAATTCCTTCTCTATCACACCAAGAAAAAACATCCATAGAAAAACCAAAGGTTTAATTGGCCCTTTCATGATAAATTTTAGAGTTTCCTTGAGACAACCAACATAATCATGAATGTCTACACACACGTAAAAATGATCATTTATCATCATAATTTCATTGAAGTGATTACAATTCTCATCTAATAAACATGCAATGATTACATCATCTCTAAATTTTGGATTGATTATAATCCCTTATCTTATGCACCAAGAAAACACATCCACACAACAACCACACTTTTAAGTGGCATTTTGATGATAAATTTTAGAGTTTCCTCAAGATATCCAACACATATTGATCAATTATAGGTATAATTCCATTGAATTATTTACAACCCTTGTCCACTAAACCAACATGGTTACTTTCTATAAAAAAATATTGAAAACACATCCACCCAAAAAACAAAGTATAATTGGCATTTTGATGATATCATTTAGAGTTTCCTCAAGATAGCCAACACATACTGATCAATTGTAGGCATAATTCCATTGAAGTATTTACAAACCTCATCCACTAAACCAACATGGTTTCTTGCTAATAAAAATATTGAAAACACGTCCACACAACAAGTGAAAGTTTAATTGGCACTTTAATGATAAAGTTTGGAGTTTTTCAAGATAGATAACTCAACTAATTTAACCTAAATGATTAAATTTAAGGGGTAATAATCGATAGTATACTATCCTAATCAACTAATTTTCAAATATAATTGCGAAATATATCAGATAATACATTAATAAAGATAAATAGTGATAGGAAAATCAACCAAAGTACTAAAAATGAGATGAGAAGAAGACTTAGATGATGTTTTAGACCGTGTTTTGATCTCGGGCTGCCCATGAGTGAAGAGGGTTGGAAATGATCTAACACGACTTCATTTTAGGAACATTTCCTATATAAATACATGTACCAAGTTGTATGGCACGACCCAAAGAATATGAATATTATGGATATTTTTGTACTCTTTCCTTATGTACATTCAGCTCCTAAATTTTTCTATGTTGGTGCACTAGTTCCTTATATGCTTTTGTCTACAATTTGGACATTCGACACTATGAGGTACTCACTTTGTGGATGATTGAATCTTAAAAACCTTATATTGTGAAGGATTCCTATAAAACAAACATTAGTTGGGTTGTAATAACCCCTATGCACTTATGAAATCACCAATACTCGAAGAGGTCTCAAAATACACATTGTTCTTGCCTAGCATGTGATATCTAGAATGTATACAACCATATTGATAACTATGACCTTTTAACAATGTAATTGCTCTTAAATATTTTCCCTAGATTTAATTGAATTTCATAATGTGCATTTTGTGCTTACAAATGTGAGTGGATGACTACCCTAGAATGAGTACATAGAGCATATGAAGCTCAATGGAGTCTTGGAATATCTTTTCTTGTGATTTTTCTTAGTGTTTTCTCAATGGAGTGATAGATGTCAAGTATATAGAATGCCCCTCTTTATTTAAAGATAAATAACATGTTTATATATGTGTTTTGCATATAGAAAAATTGGATAAATCCAGCTAGAAGTGTACCACAGATTTTCAAATTAAGAAAATTATTGTTAGAGGGAAAGGGATCAAAGCATCTAGGTTGGCCCATAGTGTATGGATGATATGGCTCTTTACGGACACTATAGTCTATATACATGTGCAGTGATTTGAATACTAAAATTTTAATATGTGAGGATATAGCCTAATTTTATGGATTGATATGACCATTATGCAAACAAATAGGTTGTGTGTGCAAGTAAGAATGAGTGAGATATAACTAGGATAGTACATTGGCTAAATTGAGAAATTTTGGGCTAATGCAAAATTTTGTATAATTTGTTTTGTTGCAAGACATGAATTACCAAAATGAGTCTACATTTTCCCACCTTTAAGTATGGAATTTAAAATTGTGTACTTAAAGGAAAATTTACCTAAGTATGTCGACACACTTTGTCTTCATTTAAAGCATTATGTACTTATGTTATGAACTTGTCTTTGTTTTGGTTGTGTTTTTTCATAAATAAGTACCTACAAAGAAAAGTGTAGTCAATGTACATAGTATAGGAAATCAAACTTTAACTTGATGTGATGTTAAAATAACAATATGTAAGTAGAAAATCAAAGAAAAGGAAAGAGTATACCTGATTGTTTTATGAGAGAGGGGGAGATAGTACTCCCGTTGTCATTTCTGTGGATATTTGTTTTGTTTTGTGTTAGAGCTGGTCGGAAGGACTTGGGGGTGATTATTCTCCAAGTGGAATGTTTGAAGGAGAATAGAAAGAAGTGAAAATGCACCCCACATTGTGAAGAGAAATATATGGGGAGTGTTTAAGTTACCTAACATCCCTTCAAAAAATATGAGCAATGGGAAGTCAAGCCTATGAGGATAACAATCACCTTGACACTTCCCAATACCCATGGATAAGTTCAATGACAAATGAACAAGAACCCAATTGATTTGCAAATGATGATGTAATGTAATGGGAAATACTAGCTTGAATGATCCCTTAGAGCCACCACTATCTAAACTTTATCATGCATTATGTCACTAAAAAGAGAAAAATAAATTGTAAATGTCACTAAGAAATTGTACAAACTAAGAAAAATGTTGAATTTTCCTTAATAAGGATGCATATGGAATGGGTGATAGTGTTTAGACGCTATTGTATTTTTGGTGCCTATAAATTTTCTGACCCAATTTTGTTTCTAAGACAATTTCTAAACCTCTCCACTATTTTATTTTGTAATATGTCATTTTAGTTCTTGATATTATACTTTTGTGAGGGTGAGATATCATTTAATGGTTTCCCCCTCCTATGTTTCAAATACGTAAGATAGAGCAATGTGAGTGCTGCCCAAACAAAAGGAATTGTAGCTAATGTGCACATGTGTTGTAAGATTAATGCAGGGGAAATAAGGGAGTGTGTATAGTTTATACCATGGTGCATACATAGTAATGTAGTAGAAAAGATGACAAAGTGTTAATAACAATAAATAGATAAATGTGAGGTTCACCAAATGATTTAATCTAAATGCTTAAATTTAAGGGGCTAATGTCATCTAATGGTATATTATCCTAATCAACTATTTTCCAAACCTAATTGCAATAATATTAGGGATAATACATGAATAAAGATAGGTAGTGATAGAAAAATAAAACAAAGTACTAATAATGAGAGGGGAAGAAGACTTAGCTAATATTTTAGACTATGTTTTGATCTCAAATGACTTGATGATTGAAAAGAGTTGGAAATGATCCAAGAAGGATTCATTTCTAGAAATGTGTCTTGAAGATATGTTTGGAACAAGGTGAATGGCATGGACCAAATTTTGTGTCCATTATGGCCATTTCAATCGAACCAAGAATAATTCACTCCCACACCAATAAGAGGTAATTTAGCTACACCCCCATCCCTCTATACTTTCAACTCTGTAAACTTTCTAGGCTTGTGTATTACTTCATGACCTACTCCTATCTGTAATTTGGACCCGTGAAACTATGTGATACTATATGTGTAGATGATTGAGTATTTAAAACCCTATATGGTGAAGGTTTCATGCAAAAAAAACTTTAATTGGGTTACAGAGAACCCTTTTCCACTTGCTAATATCTCCATTACTATGAAGAGGATCAAACCACACATCGTTCTCACCTAGCATGTGATATCTAGAATGTATGCAACCATATTGATAACCATGACCTTACAATAATGTAATTATACTTGAATGTTTTCCCTAGTTTGACCTTATTTGATAATATACCTTTTATGATTGTAGATATGAGTGGATGAATTCCCTAGAATGAGTATACAGAGTATATGAATCTCAAGGGAGTCTTGAAGTATCTTTGTTTGTGATTTCTCTTAGTATTTTCTCATTGGAATTCTAGGTTTAAGTAGATATAATTCCCCTTTTTAATGAGATATGAATAACTTGTTTATATATGCATTCTTGATGAAGAAATAAAAATGTGACAACACGAGGATCTGTGGATAATGCGAACATCAACCGAGTTGCACTCTAGAAGCATGATGAGGTTCCATGGGAGAAAACATTAACCATGAATGTCCATACAAAGATTGGAAAAGGGAAACATCTCATCCACCATATCATTATACTCATATATCCGGAAAAGGGAAGGGGTACAAATATGGGGTGTTTTTCATAACCCCAATGCAATTAATCATACCTCCTCGATAGGAGAAGGGAGTTAAATTCTTGGAATGGAAATTAACTCACATATGATGCCATGAGGCACGCTCACGTGTATGATGTAATGTAATTTGTCATAACCCCTATGACACCTAAGACTTATGACCTCACCTAAGTGAGATGACTCACCATGTGATGTGGAAAATGCACACACCAACACCCCCTTCATCATAACTTAGGATGAGGTGGAAATTCAAAAATGAGAAATGGGTCTCGAAACAAATCCTTATGAGGCACCCATGAAAAAAGGATTTCAAGCAATGGAAGAAAACCCAGGTGGCAAAATATCCATAACAAGAGCTAGAAAGATCTCTAACAATATAAGAAAGATACCTCAAATGAGTCCCAACAACTGAGGAGTCTAATAAGGTACCCATGTACAAAAGGGAAATCTCTCTGGAAGAAGAATAAAATAGGAAAAGAATGAGACAAGAGGGATGCAGAAGAAGCCATAGACAAATCTGAACTCTGCAACTCTAGGAAGTCTCCAAGAAGAGTGTTGATGACGTGGTCCTTGACCAATGGATTGAAGAAGAACCAACCACATTGAACTATGTGCCTACCCTTAGGAAGGACATAAATGGAGTACTATAAGTCCACCCACTCTATGAAATAAACTGAAGGCAACAATATGAAAAACTCTAAATCTAGTCCACGGAAATGTGACATAGGTCTAAAAATGAGTGCAAATAACCGAAGGTAATGCCATGAGCGTTGAAATTTTAGAGTGAGAGATAGGAAAATATGCCAAAAGGATTCCTAAGTGAAGTGAAGGCAAATAAAAAACCCTGCAACATAAAGAGGATCCAAAAACAATGGTGGATCAATGATGATCTCAAAAAGTAGTAAGTGATTATAGTCCCAAAATGGGAACTCCCAACAAAGGAGATGAAGGACTCCTTTGAAACACATGTAGAAGGATAATAAAATCTGTATATTGCATCACAAGTAGGAACTACGAATAGATCGTCAAAGGTCTAGTAGATACTCATCACAAGGAGGATCGAAAGAAGAGTGATGTTTAACAGGTATGAATCATCAACTAAGAATATTGGAAAAGTCCTTGCACGCTGAAGTGGAAATTGGAAAGTATTATAATGAAATGACTATATAAGGATGGGAACAAGATTTCCCTATGTATGATGAGAAGGGAGGAGTGTCGACATACTCTAGAATGGTGAGAGGAGGAGAGAATTCCTCAATAGTAATCTCATCATCATAACTAGAAGCACAATCCTCATCATCGGAATAAACAAGTGATTTTGTGTTAATAGAAAATTCATCGTATGAAGTATAATAGGAGAAAAATGAATATACATCTACCACATGAAAGAAGAGAATCTATAGAAACACAACATCAAGTGATAAACTAATGTGATCGCACGTGTCGAGATAGTCCTCAAGAGAACAACAATCGAATTTGTTGTAGGAATTGGCCTATATAGAAAGGGAGAAAGGCCATCATAGGAAAAGTACATTTATATAGAAGCATGTCATGATGTATAGTTCTCTACCAAGAATAAGTGTTGGAGGGCTGTAAAGTGGTCCTGTGGCACTCAAGTCTAGAAATAGAATCCTCCATGATGCGCTCCGAAGGAAGTGCAAGGTGCACGAGAAGAGGGTGTGTGAATAAAATCAAGGTTACAAGACATTGAACTCAGTTGAGAATACATTTGCATGCAATACAATGCCCAAGAGCAATGATAACCCCCTTGTTTGTGGAAATTTATAAGTATTGCATGATTAAAATAGAGTGTGTTCATGTGACATAGGACAATTGACCACTCACCTTGCAGTAGGCAAAAATCACGCAAGAGTGGAGGCCACAATAATTCCTAGTCAGAAGTAGAGGAATGACACACAATCAAGCACAAAATGGCCTAAGAAAAATAAGGGTACAAACACTTCTCATTATGAGAGGTGTCTCACATCATTAAAAGGGGCTCTCTTATTGCAAGGCTATGGCAGACACACTCATTAGCCGTAGGTCAAGAAGATTACTACAATGCATGAAAAGCTAGAAACGTTCCCCAAAATCCCAATAACCCTATAATGAGGCCTTGGTCAAAAAGGATACCCCCTTTCAATGATGATTTTTTTATTAATTTCCCTTTAACTGGCTTAATTAATTTTAAAAAAGGGAAAAAATGGAGAAAAATTAAAAAGGGTGAAAAGGGGAACTTATGCTCAAGGGGAGCTACATGGGAAACTTAGCGAGATGAAAGCCGAGCTACTCTGTGAGTTAGAGTGGTCATTTGCACCAAGTTGAATTGTTGAGTTGGGGCATCAAGTTAATGCACTAAGAAGGTGAGTTAATCACCGAGTAGAGGATATGGATACACGCAATCTAAATTAAAGTTGACCATTGAGTTGTGATGGCATGGGCTGATTTGAGCACCAATCGGGTCAACAAGGAGGTCCATGCGGAGGTGAGCACACTTTGGGTTCTCTAGGTAGCCACGTGTTGAGTTACGCTAAGAAATAAAATTGAATGTCATTGAATTGACAGGGGGTAGGTCCAACCTAAGGTGGATGCACTAGACGTGTAACATCATCACCGAGTTGGAAACATAATAGACATAGTAGGTTAGAGTAATGTGACGGTTGAAACAACTAAGGAAGGTGTAATGGATCTTAGCGCGAGTAACGCCACAACACAATGGACTCAAGTGAGTTACGAGCCAAACATAACGAGCACGAACCAAGAGTTGGTGCATGAAGTAAACCAAGGTGGAGGACCGACCCCAATAGAATTTGAATACAAGTCGGGGTCACAACAATGTAGGAATATAGTGATGTTCATAAAGATGGGCACAATGATGCAGTGCAGGAAGCAAAAAAATGCAAGGCTAGAAAAAAACAGTATGGCTAGGGAGAAAACTTCCTATCCAAGTTAGGTATAACATAGAACGAGCGAGCACAAAGGAGAAATGTAGTAGTGGGAATGCCCTAGCACAAAGTAATCAATGCATGAGTGGAGGATCAAACATGTAGGGGAAAAGGTAGGCCAAATACTACAAAATAAAACTCGATACAATGCAAAGGCGAGTTAAAAAAACCCAAGTTGGAGGAAGGGGTGAGTTGGGAGGGCCAACTCAATTCCCATCTCGAAAGTTGGGGATGAGTTCGGCCTGAAACTCTTATTTTCATCTCCTTAAAATTAGTACTTTTAACCTCAGCAAACTACATTATAACCTCAAACACACATTAGAACGCATGCGAAGATGGAAAACCTACAAACCTAAAAACATGAACCATTAACCTAGAACAAAATTTGAAACCTTTGATAACACCAATCAATGCATTCAATGCATAAATGGAATAACCATTATGACACTTGCACAAACCATGAAAAATGCAAAACTAAGAGCAATAACAAAACTAAAAACTGAATATTAGTGTGGATCCCAACAACATGCTCTAATAGACATGACGAAGAAATAAAAACTCAAAAATATGAGGATCTGCAGGGATAACATGAAAATCAATTGATTTGCACTCCCCAAGCATGACGAGGTTCCATAGTGGAGAAATAATCAACCATGAATGTGCATGCAAAAAAGAATGGAAAATGGTCACATCTCATTCACCATCTCATTGTACTCATAGATATGAAAAAGGGAAGGGGTATAAATATGGGGTGTTGTATAACCCCCAGTGCAAGTAATCATACCTCCTTAAGTAGATAAGGGGAGTTACATTTTTGGAATGGAAATTACTTTGATATGATGCAATGATGCGTATGACACAATGGTATCTGTCATAACCCTATGACATGTAATACCTCTGGCCTCACCTACGTGATATGACTCAACATGTGATGTGGAAAATGCTTACACCAACTGTTCTAGAATTGGAAAATCGGATAAAGCTAACTATAGGTGTACTAAAGAAATTAAAATTAAAAAAAGTACCATTGGAGGGAAAGGGACCAAATCATTTAGGTTGGCCCCATAACATAAATATGCTATGGTCCTAGATACATGTCTGAGTCATTTGAAAACTAGGATTATAATATGCAAGGGTATAACCTAATTTGAAGGATTATTATGACTGTTATGTGAAAAAATATGTTGTGTGTGCAAGAAATAATGAGTGATATATGGCTAGGGATATCATAATTGGTCATTGAGAAAGTGTGGGATAATTCAAAAGTGTTTTATAATTTGTGTTGTTGCAAGACATGAATTACCAAAATGAGTGCCTACAAAAAACCAACAATGTTAACCATATAGACATAATAATCAATAGTAAGAATAATTCACTCCCACACCAATAAGAGGTAATTTAAGTATTCCACGCACAAACTATTACATTATGTCGGTATAAAATGGAATACAAGTTCATATGTTTAGTGGATGGTTGACAAGAGTTTGACTAAATCACTAAACATAAGTATTGGAAACTAACAACAAGAACACATTCTCATTTCACCACCTATATTGTATGAAAATACTCTTTTTAACACATTTCTTACATAACAACAACAATAACCAATTCTCATTTATCGTTTCCCTATTGTAGATTAGGCCGCTTTAATGCTTAAGAGACATCACCATACTGATGTAGTTGGGAATGACTATGATGGTTTGGAAGTGAAAATACACATTTAATATCATCTACCAGCCCACCCAAATGCGTGGACACCATCAGTTTAGTGCCACGATGTGCCAATTGCAAAATATCACCCTCAACACCATGAAACTAACACAAATGGAATGTTTTTACAATGTTTCATTTGTTGTAGCCAAGAGAAAAATGACAGGGGATGGGATAAATTCAGACAGGTTTTCATATATGGACTATATGTATAATTTTAGGTTCATATGGCACATTCTTAGGTGTTAGTGGTTACATAAATTACTCGTCAAAGTTTGGCTATTTTTAAATCTTAGGGTTCTTAAAAGATATCATCAAAGTGATGTAGTCGAAAATTAATAAGATGGTTGAGGAGAAAATTTATGCCTCCAATAGTGTCTACCCACCTACCTAGACACACATGAGAGCCATTGGTTTGGTGCCATAAGTTTTTATCACAAAATATCACCGTTAACACCCTAACAATGACGTAAATTCAAGGTTTTTATAGTGTTTTGATCACTATGACTTCAAGAAAATTGTTGGGATATGGGATAAAATGGGAGAGATTTTTTTAGATATCATATTATTAAATGTAGGTTTAGATGAGACAATCCCATGTGTCACTAATTGTGAGAAATTATTTGTAAAATTTTGACTATTTTTCATTATCAAGTGCGCTTAAAAGGCATCACCAAACCGATGTAGCCAAGAAGGGCTGGATGATTAGGGAAAAATGACACCTCACGATAGGATATAACAGCCTAAATGGACATGTGGGAACAATTGGTTTACTTCCATGAGGTGTTGATTTCAAAATATCACCCTCAACACCCTAACACTGTTGTAATTAAAGTTTTTAACGGTGTTTCATTCATTGTGATCGTGATAAAGCGGTGAGAGAAGGGATAAATTAGGAGAAATTTTTGTACGTGGACCACATTCCTTGTTATAGGTTCAAATGATACATTCCTAGGTGTCATGAATTGTGAGAAATTTCTCGTCAAAGTTTGATTATTTTCACTCTTAGTGCGCTTAAGAGACATCTTCAAATTAACAAGTAGCCGATCATTCCAATGTCTTGAATAATTGTGTAGTGAAATTATGCCTGCAGGTAGCATCTACTAACCCACATAAATGTGTGGAATGTTCATCCTTTCGATGAATCTTTTTGTGCCACAAGAGTCCAACTGCAAAATATATCCCTAGACACCCTAACATTGATGTAAATTTAAGGTTTTTATAACATTTCATTTTCCATGACCATGAGAAAACTGGTGGGATATAGGAAAATTGGAAAATATTTTGGTATATGGTGATGCGGAGGTGGAAAAGAACTTATATGTATATGTTGAGTAAAATTTTACAAATGCAATAATGGGCCATCATGCATTTAATTCTTTGTAGGTTCTTCATATCCTTCTAATAAAAAGATCTCAATCATCACCTTTAACGGTTGGAGTTTCCAACCTTTTCAAGTTTTATCCTCACTCTTGTGTCAACCTTATTCATACAAACTCAAAAGTCGAATTATAAAACATCATATGTTTATGTATTATTGATAACTTCATGAATCAATCCCCTTTTTAGTACTTAGAAATTATCTTGGACTTCTTCTCTTGACAATGAATACTTGAAAAGAATATTTGACATAGAAGCTTTACAGAAACAAGATGGTGCTTGTGTATTTTATTAATATCAAAATCAAGCATTATAATCAAAAGAGAGAGCTGTAATATTTATAGATATTGGAAAACTTCTATCTCTTCCACAATATATGGAACAATATCAACTAAACTAAGAAAAAATGTAGGAATAACTTATTGCCCCTAATTGCCCTTATTTCCCCATGGAAATCATCCGGGAACAAAATATGCAAGATAGAACATGATCCCACAAACCAAGGGATAAGACAACTAAAAGACAACTCACTAATAATTGACTTTATCTAAGCTAACTTAAGTAATTAAAAATTACTTTATTACAATATCACTTTAACTCATATGATGAATTAAGTGTTAGTTTATTTCCAACATTCCCCCCTTAATTCAACATACTTTGAAGTGAACATGAGAGAAAAAACTCTAAATGCCTCAAATTTTGGATGTGCAAGAGACTTTGTGAAGATATCTGCACGTTGATGTTCACAGAAATGTTGGAGCTGGATGTTGTTGTTTTGAACATGTTCACGAATGAAATGTACTTGCACCTCAAAGTTTTTGGTGTGTTCATGAAAAAATGGATTCCGAACAAGTTTTATTACTCCTTCATTGTCTACATGTAGGATTGTTGGATCTTTCTGTGGTATTCCCAATCCTTCAAGTATACGTCGGAGCCATATCACTTCACGAAATCTCCACATGTTGCATGATATTCTGATTCTATGGAGGATATTGAAACACAAGTTTAATTTTTACTCCCCCATGATATCGGTCTAGATCCCAAAATAATACAAATCTTGAAGTGGATTTCTGTCATTTATGTTTCCTACATGATTTGAATCAATATCTTTTTCAAGAAGAAGTTATTGTTCTTCTTGTATTCTAGGCCATAGTCCATAGTTCCTTTTATGTACCTCAATATCCACTTTTCTACTTTCCAGTGAGAAACCCTTGGTTCTTGCATGAACCGTGAAAGATAGCTGACTGCATAGTTGATATCTAGCCTAGTGTAAGTCAAGTAGATGAGACTCCCGATCAACTATCGATAGAGAGTTGAATTTACTTATGGTGATGGATCTATTCGAGATAGCTAAAGTCTTATCTCCATAGGTGTGGCAATTGGTTTAGAATCCATCATATTGAACTTCTCGAGTGTTTTCTTAGCATATTTCAATTGTGACACAAAGATATGATTTTATCTTTGTCAAACTTCAAGTCCAAGACAATAATGCAAAAGCCTGAGATCGGTCATGTTGAATGATCATGTTAGATCTTTCTTTGTTGAATCAGTCATCCTCACTGATCCTCCAGTGATGACTAGATCATCGACATATACTACAATGATCATTATCTCCCCCCTTACTTTTTGAGATAGAGATTAGGATTTTATGGACTCATGTTGAATCCATGTTGAATGAGATGCTCATCAATTTTAATATACCATGCCCGAGAGACTACTTTAAACCATATAGTGATTTTATGAGTTTACATACATTTTCCTCTTTACTTGGTATGACAAAACCTTCTAGTTGAGTCATGTAAACTTCTTCCTATAAATCACCATTAAGAAAGGAACTTTTCACATCCATTTGGTGTATTTTCCAACCAAATTTTGTAGCTAGAGAAAAGATTAACCTGAACATTTTTATCTTAGTTGTGGGAGAAAAAGTCTCCTCATAATAAATGCCTTCTTTTGAGCATATCCCTTAGCAACTAGTCTAGCCTTGTGTTTATCAATTTTACCGTCTACTTTTTACTTCATTTTGAAGATCCATTTGCATCTAATCAGCTCTTTCCCTAGTAGAAGATATGTAATTTTCCATGTATTATTTTTCATTAGTGACTTATATTCTACATCCATAACAACTTTCCAGGTTTAGACTGTAGGGCTTCTGAAATTGTGGATGGCTTAGTAGTTTTAACAACTTTACCCATTAAGGACAGATTGACCTCATTTCAAGCCATACTGTGAGTCCTCATTCCAATGGTAAATGTGTCGGGGGAACTATCCAATTTTGCATCTCTCATCATACTTGTATACCATTTAGGCATACTTTTAGTGGTTCTTATGGGAGGTTGAATTTCACCATCTTCCCTATCATCACTTTCATCATCAAAGTGATTACCATCCTCTCTTTTCACTATACGGATGATTTTTTCATCATGTGAGTGTATGGAAGGATAATTTTCTTCTTTCTTCTCAAATAACTCAACATCTTGACTAGTGTATACCCTCCTTGTTCTTGGATCCATAATTTTGTAGCCAAGTGCTTCATCATTGTATCCCAAGAAGATAAGTTTTTCTAATTTCATATCAAGATTAGTTCTTTATTTCTAAAGAATGTGTCATTCTCTCTTTACATCAAAAACTCTAAGGTGTGAAATAGATGGCTTATTCCCGACCATGCTACCTATGGTGTTACTCCATCAAGAGATACAATAGAACTTTTCTTGGTAAATAGATTGTTGTTTTAGCTACTTGACCCCAATTTTTTTATAAACTTGCATCATTAATCATACATCACACCATATCCATGATAGTACAATTTCTCCTTTCAACAATGCCATTTTTTTGCAGTGTGTGAAGAGGAGCCATTCGATGACGAATGCCATTTGTTTCAAAAAATTGTTGAACTCATTGCTGGTGTATTCTCCCCTTGATCTGAGCGGAGTGTTTTTATTTTCCTACCAGACTTTGTTTCAACAAGGGATTTGAACTTCTTGAAAGTTTCAAAATCTTGGTCTTTTGTAGAAAGACAATATATCCACATTTTTCTTGAAAAATCATCAAAGAAAGAGCATGAAATATTGAAAGCCAAAGTACATTTAGGTCTCATTGTCTCGCATGCATTGGTATGCACCAAGTCAATTTTTGCCTTAGCTCAAAATGTACTATGTTTGAATGGTGCTCTATGTTGTTTTCTGCCAAACAATGCTGAAATTTATTTGTACCCTTTTTATAAGTGGAAAACCTCTAACCATATTGTATCGACGAAGTGTGTGAGGATAGCCAAAACTCACATTTCTAAATCTTCAATGCCATAGTTGAGTTGATAATGTATCCTTGGCTATAAGTGCTTGATCATTTTGTTGAACAAAATCCAATTGAAACATTCTTCCCACATTCGAATATTTTGGAACAATTTTCGAGCTTCTTGACTTATCTTGAATTAATCACATATTTTACCACCTTTACAATGAAATTCAATTTTGAGATTGTGATCTAATCATTTACTCACGGATAACATATTTTTTGTTAAACCAGGGACATAAAGAACATCTGTAATTTTACAGTTATGTTGTCCAAGTGGTAGTGAAATGGAACCAATGCCTTTAATACTATATGATGTATCATCCCCAAAAAGAGACATGATTTTTGTTGGGTGTTTTACTCATTGTGAAGATCCAATATTTCTTTCTGTCATGTGTCAAGTTGCACTTGAGTCGACATACCAAATTTGATTTGTAGAATTGGATACTTCATTTGATTGTGTAGAATATAGGAAGTCATCATCATCAAATTGATCTTCCTATTCAACTACATTTCCTTGTTGAGTTGGTTTCTTCTTCCACTTTTGATTATTTTGTCCCTATTTATTCTATTGTTGGCCTTATTTTGTTTGTTGGTAATCAATATTTTTACCACTTGACGATCCTTGTTGGAATGTGTTGTACCAAAAATTCTTTAAATCATGTCCTTTTCGACCATAAATATGACATTTTAGTTGGTTGTTTTGGCCTTGTTGAGTATTACCTTGCTTCTGAGGTTGTTTACTAGACTTAGCCTATTTTTTTCCTTTTTTATTAGAAGCAAGTGCATGCTCTTCAATTTCAGTAGTTAAGTGAATAACTTCCTCTTGTTGTAGCATATTCACTAACTCTTCAAATTTGTTGTTTGACCAGTTATGTTTAACGTGGTCACAAAAATCCTATAAGGAGGAAGAGCTCTCAATACTATAGGCACAAGTGATGTGTTAGTTACTTCTTCTTCTAAAGCTTGAAGTGATGCACACAAAGTTGTTTACTCTTCTCAAAAACATTTCAACTTTCTCAGTTGGTTACATTTTCAAGTTCAATAGTTGACTCTAGAGATGAAGTATTGTGTTCTTATTTTTGGACTCATATATTGTTTTCAACTTGTCCCAAGATTCTTTTTTTGTTTATGGCCTCATGAATATGAGGTTGTACCTCATCGGAAACACCAAACAAGATTATTAACTTTGCTTTTTAATGTGCACAATAAAATATAGTTTTTTGTGTAACATATGTTGCGAGATCTTGTTAATTTACCGAAACAATGGGCCATAGCTTTTCAAAATCAAGTTGTGCGTAAATTTTTGTTTTCCATACTAGGTAATTATTAGAATGTAAAAGATGAGAATCTGGCAAAAAAATTTGGTGTCGTAATTGTGGCCATTGTGAAGACTAATAAATAGTAGAAGAAAAAATTGAACACTTTTCCCCTTAAAACATGCACACCTCCCCCAAAAAAATAATATTTTATTCAGTTTGGGCTCATTTTCAGTCATTGTGTATAATGAATTATTAGCACTATTGGGCCTATTACAAATTTGGCTCTGTGGCGATTTGCAAAAAAAAATCTTTGGCATATTTTCAAGTACAAAAAACCTCTAATTTTTGTAATTTTTACAAGACAAATCTTATTAAAATGCTGGACCAATACATAGGGCTCACAAAAACACGCACTTTAAAAAAAAGGTACCTCAATCTGAGGTACCGGTTGAAATTATGACTTCTTTAAATTCTTATTTCAATATCTTTCTGACCCCTTTCCAAAAATTCTCTTGAATGCACATCTTCTTCTTCTCTTGAATGCTCTTGATCTGTGAATGCAATCTCCAGGTTGATTGGAGGCTTTGGGAGGTCACTTTGGATAGATATCTTCTCACATGCACGTAGAATTCTCTTGCCAGATATATGAAAAGATAGAGCACAAGAGAAGAGGAAGGAGAATTTATGTGGGGAGCTTGAAAATCTCGGGTCCCCACAATACAAAAATATTGTATATATATTATTTTTTAAATGCTTCCAATTTAAAAAAATTGTAGGTACAAGTAAACATTTAAAAAAAAACAAAGAATGAAACAATGTCACCTTTTGATAGAGTTGCATCCAGTCTCGCAAGGGCCTTTGATTGCATTCCGTGTTTCTTCAACTACAAATCAATCCATGAACCGGGGTGTGGATTTGGGTAGGGGTTATGAAATGGATGGGGGCATCTATGGCTCCTCCAAGCTCTAAAATTTCTCCAGGTCTCCCTAAACTTCCCTAAAACTTCCTACACTCTCCTTGGATCAAAATACTACTCTGATACCAAATCTTGACAATGAATACTTGAAAATAATATTTGACACAAAATATTTACACATAAACAAGACGGTGCTTGTGTATTTTATTAATATCAAAATCAAGCATTACAATAAAAAAAGAGAGATGTAATATTTATAGATATTGGACAACTTCTATCTCTTCCACAATATATGGAACAATATCAACTAAACTAAGTAAAAATGTAGGAATAGCTTATTTCCCCTAACTGCCCCTATTTCCCCTCATGGAAATCATCTGGGAACAAAATATGCAAGATAGAACATGATCCCACAAACCAAGGGATAAGACAACTAAAATACAACTCACTAATAATTGACTTTATCTAAGCTAACTTAAGTAATTAAAAAATTACTTTATTACAATATCACTTTAACTCATATGATGAATTAAGTGTTAGTTTATTTCCAACATCTTCCTTGTTGTTTTTCAATGATCCTAAACTCAAGAACATAGTCCTTTCCCACATACACCCTTAAGAATCTTCTCTTATTTCCATCTCTCAAAATGACTTCAATTGGGCTTGAAATCAATGATATTCTTCATTGTTCTAATAGGTTCCCCTATCTCTTCACTTTATTTATTAAATTTTCTGAGAAGGAATATGATCTCCCACTATTTGAATGTTATGCAAATTTAGAACTCTTTAAACACCCTACTTCCAACCTCTCGTAGTAATATGGATCTTAAGAAACATAGTTTGACCATATTGTCTCTCCTCCTTCCCTATTTCTCTATCTAACCTTATTTATCATCTCTAATCCTTTGTCTCTTGACTAGTTATAAACTTAAGAATGTTTTTTTATTAGATAGGGTAAAAATAGGGATCGGCTCCTAGAGGCCAGTACAAGAAAGATAACATCGTGAAAGCTCATAGAAAGAGACAAAAAGAGAGACAAGACCAAAAAGAGTTAAACATGATTAACTCCAAAACAACAAGGTTTAGGAACCCAACCAACGAAGAGAAATAGAAACTAAACTAAACTAAGAAACATAGATAGTTCACCAAAAAATCTCCAAAAGTTTGAGAACAACAACATTAATTTTTCTTTTGATTTTTGGAGGGTTTGGCCTCCATGGTCATAGTCTCCTTGTTGTGCTTGAGTTTCATCTTCTTCTAGGGTGGATCCTCCTCATCCTCATCCGTAGCTTCCTCATCATCTTCTTTAGAGTTGGTGTCATCGGAAAGTTTTCTTTTCCTTTTCTCCTCTTGACCACTTCCGGATGAACCCTCATATCATGAAAACATTTATCCGGACCACCGATTCCCCCTAATGTTATTTTGTGCTATGAAAATTTGTTTGGTGGCTTTGATGTTATCAATCATAATCTTCCTAACCACCAAATTTGTCTCCTCCGTAACTGTAACACCATCTCTAAATTCTACACTTTTTCTTCAAATCCTCGTAGCTTAGCGTTGCTTCCGAGAACATTTTTCCTTTTCCTTTTGAGGACCCTGCCTCCTAACTCACCAGGGCCATCTACATTCTTCCCATCCTCAACTCTGTTATTGATCCGAAAATGGGTGTTTTATTTTTTCCACTTTTAAACGCTTTCAAGGATCTTCAATTTTAATCAACTTAAAAGGATTGTATACTTCCAAAAACTGATCAAAATATGATTTAGGACTGAATTCAAACTGAAATTAAGTTTGCAATTTACTCAAAATTTCACTGTTTGATCGAAGCCCCAAAAATCATTGTTTCTTGATTTTAATCGATTTTCCAAAGTTGTCAAATATTGATTACCATTGCATCCACATTATTTTATGAAATTAAATTATTACAAATAATCAGAAACTGAAAATAAAATCAGAACACAACACCAGATTGTTTACGGGGTTTGAAATTCCTACATCCCCGAGTTCGTGATGAACCGATCCATTAATAATGTTAAAAATGTAAATACAATAACATTTACATTAATTAATAATGAATCAAAACCTACAAAACTATGTTTTAGACCTTTGAAGGACATTAATGGAGCTCAGCCTCTGTCCTTCACCTTCCTGATCCACTTGCAGCGGTGTCTCCCTTTGGTTCTACACCTTCGTGTGACTTTAACAGAAAATAACTCTGTCACAAAATATCCAAATTGGAAAATTGATCATACCATCGCGATCATCTCAAAATTATGAACAACTTTCATATATAACTCGAGATCTAGTTTTGAGTGGAAGTGCCTCAAAATTACATTTTTCCAAAACTACCTGCTTATTGGCTTGACACAGACCTAACACTTGTTTATTACAAATACAAGTGAGCTTTATTTATACCACTTACAAGAGGGTGGCAAGTTGGTAAGGCTGCTTATCTTTTTAGATGAGGTGTTGGGTTCAAATCCCCCTTCCATAGGTTTAGGCGCCCAATTTAGCCATTGACCCCACATTTGGTGGGAAAGGGATATGATAAGCCTTTAAATAGCTTTTTGTCCACAAAATCCTCCTTATCCCATGGGATTAGGCTTATTCCCATGGAATAGATTAAATAAAATATTATTATTATTTTAAATCCAAAGCCACTAAAAACTTTGTCAAGTGTCACGCCCATGATATGCCATTTGTCCACGTCACAAGTGGTGCCATGTCATCATTTGACCACAACTTTGACTATGCATATCTTTGCATTACAAACTCATATTTGTGTTAGGAAATAAGAGATAAAATATGCGGAATAATCCCTTACATTAATCGCAATAGTAGAAACTAATATGAAAAATATTACAAGATCTCAAATAAAAGTGCAAAATAAATAACACAACACGGAGAGACAAGATTTAACGTGGTTCACCCAATTTGGGCTCGAATCTTCACCAAGAATCACTTGCTCAAATTTTATTAAAGCCTCCACTCTCTTGGTTGCAGACAATACACCACCTTGGTGATCCATTTGGAGCTATGCTCAACAAACTCTCTGAGATTCACACCCGAATTCAAAACACATCTCATGTATACATTTTCTTGTCTCTCTATCATATGCATAAGACCATATAAATAGACAACTACTTAAGAATTTTTACAAAACCATGGGTATCAAACAATGGGCAAAAACAAAACCGTCCCATAAACCTATGGGTAGCTGAAGAGGCGGTTTTACAAAACAATGGGTATCAAAAACCATGGGCCCAAAAATAGCCCATAACGATTACCCATTACCCATGGGTTAATAAACCACCCATGAAAATTTACTTTGGGGGCTTCGCCCTCGAACCCCCTTGACCCGCTCACCGGTGAGTGAGACCACCGTAAAAATACCTGAGTGTAACACATAGAAGGTGTACCACACTCTAACATGAAAATAGGCTCCACAAACATAACAATTTGGTCCGATTCAAAATGCGTCAGAAAGCTTACGATGATCTATATACCATGGAACTGATTTTTTTAAAATTACAAGACCATAAATTTTACCTTGTCACCAATTTCCATGTGTAGTCACCTGGTCATTGGTCCACTTGTTGACTGTTGACCAATGTTGACTTCCATTGGTTCAACTTTGGTGAACATAACTTGAGCTCGAGTGTCTATTTTCACGTTCTTATAGTCATTCGGAAATCTCTTTAAAGGATATACTTGCACTAGAATGGTCTAGAGAACTTTAGGGAACTTTTGACACTAAAAAATATCCCTTGATCACCCTCTTCGAGAAGGATTTTCTCCACAAAAAGTTGTGTATCAACCCACAAAACATGCTATCTCTTCTTGCATTGCAAAAACACATACAAGAACCTAAAATAACATTATAGGTTAATAAAATGTAAATAGTTGATTAGCTAATTACATAACCGATCAGATAATAACACCCAATTAAGTTAGTGTTCAACTAAAACATTATTGCATCCCTGTCAACTCTACACAAACTCTGAATATTGTCATACCCACCGTAATGCCATCACAAATAATGACTAGATAATAACACCCATTCTATTATGGAAAGATGGTGTTCAAATGTCACTTTGTGATACAATGACGATTACTTAAATTACAATTTCATAAACATAGATTAGTATACCAGACATCTAAATTGCCCACAATTAGGCTAGTGCCTTGCATCCATTTGAAACTATAACAACTGCAAGTATTCACTATCCGAATAAAATAGACTATCAATGCCCAAAAATAGCTATAGTCAAAAATTGAATCCACGTGAATCTGTGAAACATTGTATCACCATCAAAAATAATAAGTCAGATAATAACACCCATCTATAATGGAAGCTAGTGTTCAATTGACACTTTGTGATTATGTTGATTACAACTGCAAATATTCACTATCTAGAATAATTAAACCATCAACGCCCAAAATGGCTATAGTCAAAATATGAATCAATGTGAATATGTAAATATTTTATCCATACACTGAACTATAGAGGGATAGACTATAAACTATATGCTTACCCAAATTGGTGAACTACCATAATCTTAGCAAAATGATCTCCTGGTGCCTTTGCAAACCAATTTGTTAGTGTAATAAATTTACACTCTAATTGCAACCACATCTGATAGTTACAAAAATCAAAATTTCCCAAAATAAGGGTCTTATAAATTAGTGCAAATAACACATGTGGATACAACAAGTTTGTCTATTTATTACAATATCAAATAGGTGCCCGAATGGGTCTTATAAGCATCCATAATATTTGCACAAAAAACACTATATAAAATGCAAGTTTCAAAATAGACATTCTGATGATGCCCATATCTTTGCATATTGTTGTCAGAAATGGAATAACCAACCACAATGTGAGAAGATGAATATGAGTATGATGAACCTATCACTCAAATCTTCTCTACGGTTGCTTCCAAATTATTTCAAAGTTGAATATTAACATAGGATCAAAATCCCTAAAATATAGCTTTGAAAATGTTTGCATACTATCACCAGTTACTACAATGCAAACATAAAGTTGAGGAATGTTTTACCCATCCAATTACTTGGATTTCTCCATTTAGGTGGTTTTACTTCCCTAGTACTAGAATGAGCATTTACATGAGTTAGATCAACAAATTTTGGTTTGACATTATTTTCCTTTTTAACAACTTTCCAATGTTGCACTGAAGGAACATACCAACACATCTTAACATCATGACCATTCCTTTTACAATGGGAACAAAATTTAACTTCCTTATTTTTAGGAGTCTTACCCATTTTTCCATTCCTTGAATTATCTAGGAAAATGATTCCTTTGTTTAGGAGAGGTAACCTTTTTGCCATTTCTCGATTTACTAGAGTGATATTTATCTTTAGCACCTACCTTATCATTCACAAAAGGCATTAAATTCTTTATCATATTTTTCCTCTTCCAACAATATGTTGCAGAATGATTAGTACCTTCACAAAATGTGCAAGGAAAAGCATACCCATGTCTACCAAAGCTATATTGTTCAGACTAAAAGAGTGTTTTAGAAGTCTTAGGATTAAATTTCCCCTTAGTGCTATTTTTAGTGTAAGTGGGAGGAGGTGGAATTTCATTACCTCGTTTACCTGCTTTCTTACACCTTTCATTGTTCCTCCTGATGGCGAAATCCTGCAATTCTAGAGGCGTAGATCCTTGGTTGTTGGAAGCTTGTCTTCCTTCAACTGCTTTAGAACTTTCTCCAATTTCCATTTTCCCACTAGAATATCCCAAACCTGCAAACCGAGGTTGATCCTCTACCTGTATTGGGTTAACATCACCTTGTTCATTTTTACCAAGGCCTTTTCCATTATATCCCATCTTAACCATTAGTTTAGACCCAATTCCCTTAGTGTGTTTTTCAAACTGACCCAAAGGAATATCTGAAACTAAATTAGAGGAAGTATTTTCACGTGAATAACTTACAATGCATTCTGTCATAGTACCTGCATATGATTTGGAAGGCATTTCCTTCTTGTGTTCACCTTGTTGTAGCTTTGCCAAGAGGGCATCCTTGGTCCGTATTTCTTCATGCAACTCTTTAACAAATCCCATCAACTTATTGCTCTATACAAGCATCTCGTTGACATATTCCTCTTTCTTGGTTATAGAGGATTGTGGCTTAGATTTTAACCACACTATTTCCTCTTCCAAGGAATAAAAATTAGCTCTCATGAAAGATTTTCTTCCTAGAGTTGGCGGTTAATGGCTTCAAGCTCATCCAGTTGCTCCTGTTTGGATGACTTGCCCATGATTCCTTGTTCCTGCAAACACAACTTGTACTTCCAAAACTACACACTTGCAAAAGAAGATTAACAAGCCCCAAAATGTTTGCACACTAAAAATGAAATCAATATTGAAAATGAAGCCAAATTTTCAAACACAATTAGAAGCTAATCCGGCAATCTAACTACTCTGATACCAAACTTGATCCAAAAAGGTGTTTTATTTTTTCCACTTTTAAATGCTTTCAAGGATCTTCAATTTTAATTAACTTAAAATGATTGTATACTTCAAAAATGATCAAAATATGATTTAGGACTGAATTCAAACTGAAATTAAGTTTGCAATTTACTCAAAATTTCACTGTTTGATCAAAGCCCCAAAAATCATTGTTTCTTGATTTTAATCGATTTTCCAAAGTTGTCAAATACTAATTACCATTACATCCACATTATTTTTATGAAATTAAATTATTGCAAATAATCATAAACTAAAATAAAATCAGAACACAACACCAATTGTTTACGGGGTTCGGAATTCCTACGTCCCTGGGTTCATGATGAATTGATCCATTAATAATGTTAAAAATGTAAATACAATAACATTTACATTAACCAATAATGAATCAAAAACCTGAAAAACTATGTTTCAGACCTTCTAAGGACGTTAATGGAGCTCAACCTATGTCCTTCACCTTCCTAATCCACTTGCAGTGTGTCTCCCTTTGGTTCTACGCCTTCGTGTGACTTTAACAACAAATAAATTTGTCACAAAAATCTCCAAATCAGAAAAAAATGATCACACCATCACGATTGTCTCAAAATTCTAAACAACTTTCATATATAACTTGAGATCTAGTTTTGAGTGGAAGTGCCTCAAAATTGCATTTTTCCAAAACTTCCTGCTTATTGGCTTGACATAAACCTGACACTTGTTTATTACAAATACAAGTGAGCTTTATTTATACCATTTACAAGAGGGTGGAAAGTTGGTAAGACTGTTTATCTTCTTAGATGAGGTGTAGGTTAAAATCCCCTTCCATAGGTTTAGGCGCCCAATTTAGCCGTTGACCCCACATTTGGTGGGAAAGGGATAGATAAGCCTTTAAATAACTTTTTGTCCACAAAATCCTCCTTATCCCATGGGATTAGGCTTATTCCCATGGAATGGATTAAATAAAATATTATTATTATTATTATTTTAAATCCAAAGCCACTAAAAAACTTGCCAAGTGTCATGCCTATAATATGTCATTTGTCCACGTCAGAGTGTGCCACATCATCATTTGACCACAACTTTGACTATGCATATCTTTTGCATACGAACTCATATTTGGTCCGTTCAAAATGCATCAGAAATCTTGCGATGATCTCTATACCATGGAAATGATTCTTAAAAATTACAAGACCATCAATTTTGCCTTGTCTCCAATTTCCACGTGTCACCTTGCCATTGGTCCACTTGTTGACCTATTGACCAAAGTTGACTTCCTGTTGATTGAACTTTGTCCAGGACATAACTTGAGCTCAAAGTGTTCATTTTTCACGTTCTTATAGTCAACCTCGAAATATCTCTAAAGGCTATACTACACTAGAATAGTCTAGGGAAGTTTAGGTAACTTTTGGCACTAAAAATATCCCCGATCGGTTATGGCCTAATTTTCCCTCGCGCATCTTTGTAAGACATTCAACTAGAGTAATGTCCTCCTCCTCCTCAATTTGGGGCATGGGTTTATCTAGCACAGGTTTACCATTTTGAAACAGAAGGAGAATGAGCCCCTCATGAATAGGGGTATCCACCTTACCCCTTTGAAAATATTTCACAAAGGTAGTCAAAGACATGAACAGAAAGAAGGGAATACTTAACATTATCTTATGCCTAAACATATTCGTAAAGGAAAAGTGATGGGTATAGATCTTACGATACTTTCCTTCCAAAGTTAAATACTTCATAATGTGAAGGCAAACCTCCTTCCACACTCCAAAAATGTACGACTAAGCAATGCCATTGGTGAAGTAATGCAAACTTTCTTTTCCAATTAAAAAGGTGTTAATTTCATGCTCACATTTATTCCTGTCCTTGAAAATTTTGAGCCCTTCCATGTCCATACTAGTAATCCGGGAAATGGCTTCCTCCGAAGTCTCAATTTCCATACCCCTGACCACCACCTTACCATCCTTCCATGCCAACCCAAAATCCCTAGTTAGCGAAGGATCGTTCCCATGCAACTTTTTGATATACTCTAAAAACCCCACTCAAGTAAGTGCCACATTTAGGGTCGTCCACAATATTGCCATGGCTAGACGGTTCCACCTTAACTCTGTCTCCACCCATATTCGCCATAATATTTTCCAAGATCCCAACCAGAAAATTTTTGTAAAGTTTGGTGTTAAAATGGCCTTTCCAAAGTGAAATAAAGCCATACATGAAATCCATGTCTTGAAAAATGAGCCAATTAACCTCACTCGAGTGAGCGATAGTGAAATTATTATGATTTTTCATGGTGTGTAATATCATTAATTGGCATGGGGATGACATCACCTTTATGCTAGACTTTGAAATCATTATAATGTACCCCTTCATTAGCAAGCCTATCTCGCACATGTGTTACCAAGGCGAGGAGTATGTTTAATAATGAAAGAATCAAAACCTTTAAGATGCTCCTTAATATCAAAAATAATGTTACCAAGAGCCCAATTATGGGAATGATCCTTTTTAATGGCATTGATAATGAGAAGAGAGTCCCCCTCAATTAAAATATTTATACCTCTTTCTTTAGCCAAGCTAACACCAAAAGTAGTTCCCAAGCCTCCACCACATTATTACTTTGAATTCCCAAAGAACTAGCATAGGCCGGATATCTAGTGACACTTCATGGTCTTTAATAATGTCACCTCCCCCTACCATGTCAATATTACCTTTCAAAGAGCCATCAAAATTAATTTTACCCTTCCCCTTTTCGATTTAGACCATTTGATGTGAATAAAATGGAAGACCACTAGAGTCAAAATGAGACAATAGGAAAACTGTTTGAGGAATTCCTCTTCTAGCTAGAACAATCCTTTTAATCTTTCCTCTAAAATGTTTGGAATTCTATTTAATGGAAGAAACCAAACTAGTACTTACCTTTTAAAATTATCTTTCTAATTTCTTAAGATGAGGGCATTCCTTTCTTTCTACAAACACCAAAAGAAATGGGAAGGGCCATCTTCCAAAAACAACAAGAAAGGGAAACTTGAAAGGGCATCCCCATTGCAAACAAAAATCCTCAATGAAGTTTGAAGGAGCCACTTTGCACTTAAAAATCCATCACCTTAGAAAAGACCACTTGAGAGAAAGGACACAAGGTGAAAAGGTGGTTGAAAATTCCTCCTCCTGTTCTGAAAAGGACACACCTCTTGGGGATGACTATTCCCCGTTTCCTTAAGTTATCAACAATGAGTATTTTTTTGCACCACTAACCAATATAATATGTTAACTTTAGGTAAAATATATTTCATCCAAATTCCACCCAACATTCCTTTTGGATAGAATCCTTAAAATTAAGGAAGTAGGCAGATTTAACAGAATAATCTCCGAATCCTCTTCCTTCCATATAATAGAATCCTCATGTTGTTAAAATCTAGGGATGTAGAAAATCCGTAATTTGAGGTTGAGGGAATTGAAGGAAAGCATATCCTTGTTGAATTTAGGGGTGGATTCAAAACCTCCCAAATGATATCCTCATTAGAAAAAACCCAATAGTCTTTAACCCACACTTTTCCCTATCTTCATAAAATTGTGCCATAGTTCTCCAAGGCTCTTCCTCCGCAAGTGGTTTCTCATACAACCAACAATCCCTCCAGAAGCGAATCCTATTTCCTTTACCAATATTCCATTTAATACCCCTGCTCAAAATCTCCCTAGAAGCAAGAAAATATTTCTAGAAAAAATATCCACAAGGGAGATTGTCTTGCAGAAAAAAGTCTATTTTGCCAACATTCCTTAAGTATTTCCTTTTGATGATGTCAGTCCATAAACCATCATATTTTATCATTCTTCATCCTAATTTGGCTACTAGAGCCTCATTCATTAATCTCATATTCTTCAAGTCCATACCACCACATTCCTTGGGTCTAGTGACTTTATCCCTAGCCACAAGAAGGAATTTAAACTTCTCTCTCTGCTCTAGCCCATAGGAATATTTTATGTATTTTTCCAGCCTCCAATATCTTCATTGGTAGCTTGAAAAATAGACATAACATAAATGGGAATGCCTTGAAGTGAGCTTTGGAGAGATTGAATTTTTCCATCTTAAATCAGGAGGATGCCCTTCTAGGTAGCTAGTTTCCTATTGACTTTCTCCATCAAATTATTTCAGATAGAAGGATCTGACTTCTTATGGATGAGAGGAATTCCTAGATAAGTATCCGGGAATGTCTTAATCCTATAACCAAGGATACCAGCTAGTCTCACTTGAAACTGATCATCCACATTGATGAAAAAATAACACTTTTGTGGAAATTTACAAATGGACCAAAGATATTCTCATATTCATTCATAACATCCTTGAAGTTAGTGGTTTCCTTAATAGAATCTTTTCCCATCAAACAATTTTCATCCACAAATTGATTGAGACAAATGGGAGGAAGACCATTAGAAATTTTGAGTCCCTGCAGAAGATTAAGGCATATAGCCTAATTACACAGTCTACTTAAGGACACCTCCACAGTAATATAAAGAAAAGGGGAGAGGGGATATCCTTGTCTAAGCCCCATCCCATCTCGAAAGAAACCTTCAGGTTTTCCATTAACCATAACAAATAAATTGGCAGTAGAAATACAAACCATAGTCATGTTTATAAAGAAATCATCAAAACCAACATTGGTCAAGATGGCCCGGAGGAAGGCCCATGAAACCCTGTCATAGGATTTGTGCATATCTAGCTTAATAAACATGGAAGATCTTCCCTAATTTTCAACAAAATGCATGGCCTCTTGGATAACCACAATGTTATCCAAAATTTTTCTGCCAGGGAAAAAGGTGCCATGATTGGGTTATATGAAATTGGAAAGCACTTTCCTGAGCCTGAAAGCAATGATTTTAGTAAGAAATTTATAACTAGTATTGTAAAGGCTGATGGGCCTAAAATATTTTATATCCTTAGCCCTATCATATAAGGAATGATGACAAGGAAAGCATTGTTTGTTTTTTTTAGGAACTGCCCATTTCTCAAGAATTCTTAAATCATCTCAATAATCTCTTTCTTAATCACCTCCCAGAAATGTTGGAATTTTTTTTTTGAAAACCATCTATCCCAAGAGATTTATCAGGTTCCATATCAAATATAAAAATATGATCTCTTCCTCCCCCAGAATGAGCAAAAGCTCTCTATTTTCCTGCTGTGAAATGAAATTCTGGAAGAGACCTAATACCTTGTCCCAGAAGTCCTATTCGGATCTTGCCCAAGAAGAAAAATATTCTTGAAGTAATTAATAAGAGTTTCATTTATTTCCTTTTCATCTGCATAGTAGTTCTCCATCGCTTTTCTGATTTCCTTAATCTTGAGTTTGGTTGGTTACGGAAGTAGCGAGAAATTAAATAACTTAGTGTTTCTATCACCCTCCTTTAACCATTTAACTCTAGATTTTGTTTCCATTACACTTCCTTTTTAGCTAGGATATCATGATAATCTATGAGAAGACTCTAATCTTGGATTTTAAGGGCTTGGTTAAGGCCATCCTCCTCCATCATTTCCTCAATAGTTCACAGATCCTCCTCAATTTTTCTTTTATCTTGAAAAATATTCCCAAAAGTCTCCTTATTCCAAATTTTTAGGTTATTTTTGACATGTTTCATCTTGAAACCTAGTTTGAACATTGGCACCCCATGACAGCACTTCCCACCATTCTTGAATTCTATTAAGAATTTCTAAATGTTGGAGCCACATTTTTTCAAATCTAAAGGGTCTGGATTTTTGGGAAATGTCATGCCCAAATTGAGAAGGATTGGGTTATGGTCAGACCCAATTTTGGCTAGAGTGGATAGGGAATAGAGTTGGTTAATCATGCATAGATGGTTCACAAAAAACCTATCCAATCTGATTTGGATGAGATCTTGTCCAGTTCTTCTATTATCCCAAGTGAATTTAGATCCTCCTAGCTCTAGATCAAACAAATCACTCCTCATCAAAAATTCACCAGATCATCCATATTATCAATATAAGATATGGTTCCCCTTTTTTCATCAGGAGAAAGGGGTGTTGAAATCACCCCTACAATCCAATCAAAATCCTTAAACATAAGCCTAAAACTTGTGAGATCCCCCATAGTTTTATTCTTCCACCAACAGAGTTGGGGGTATATATATTTGACACAATCCAAGTCTTATTAGAATCGATTTCAGCAAAACACATGGCTAGGTGGTTGGGCGAGGATAAGAGAAACTCACCTTTTACTGTAAGAGGATTCCAAAGAGTGACAATACCACCTAAATCTACTTCCAGCTTGACTCTAGCCAGTATGAGATACCATCTTTCCAAACTATCCTACTAACAAATTTAAATATTTTAGTACTTATTTTAGTTTCTTGAATCATCAAAATGCCAGTTTATATTTGTTCTAAAATCCTTCACTATTATATGCTTGCTAGGGTTGTTCAACCCCCTTATGTTCCATGATAGAAGAATCATTTATTTTTATTTACATGTGAGAACCTAAGGGGTCTTTGTAACCCTTTATCCATTTATTTCTTTGCCAAGGTCTCCCTCTTTTCCTTGTTAGTTTTCCGTCCTTTTGGAGTAGAATCTTTACCAACATCCGCTCCGTAGTTACTCCTTGTTATAGGCTTAGTACCCGTGATTGATGTGGCTAGAGAAGACACTGTCTCTAATAAATCTTGGACTATAATACCCATCAAAAGATCAAAAGCATTTGAAATCGAGATGCCAACATCTGCCTCGACCCGAAGGAGCTTTGCACTATTGATGAGACCTCCTCCAGGGAAGGCCCCACTGAGCCACCTTTCAATGCATAATTTCCTTCCGATTCTGAAATATGTTAGGAAATAAGGGATAAAATATGTGAAATAATCCCTCACAGAATCGCAAAGAGTGAAAAACTAATATGCAGAAATTATTACAGATCTCAAATAAAATTGCAGAATAAAATAACACAACACAAAGAGACAGTATTTAACATGGTTCACCCAATTTGGGCTACGTCCACCAAGAATCACTTGCTCATATTTTATTACAAGCCACCACTCTCTCAATGCAATACCCAGATCTGTTTGGAGCTATGCTTAACAAACACTACAAAATTCACACCCGAATTCAAAACACATTTCTTGAATAGATTTACTTGTCTATCTATCATATGCATAAGACCATATAAATAGACAACTGCTTAAGTAGTTTTACAAAACCGTGGGTATCAAAACCATGGGCAAAACCCGTCCCATAAACCTATGGGTCAAAAAACTCACCCATATGAGAAGAGCACATTTCCCGATATGTCGTGTGCATTTTTTTCAAGGACCCAGGCTCGGCCCCGAACCCCGGACCCTAGGACCCAGGCGAGGATACATAAAAAGTGTACAAAGATACTCTTAGTGTCGGTCTTCAACACTTTCACAATTGAAAACAGGCTCCACAACCTAACAAAATATACTTTTATTCCTTCTTCTTTGGTTACAGTGATGAGAATACCCCTTCATCCTCCTTATCATTCTATTCTCTATCCATTTCTTCCTTGTTGCTTGGACCTTCCTCAACAAGTTCTTTTTCTGAATCTAGAACTATTGTCTCCTTTGGGATTTCTTTCTTTCCCTCATTACTAGAATTAATGGTTATTCCATTTTTCCCACCTTCCTCCATTCTATAATGTCTCTATTATTTCCCGTAGGAGGTGGTTTTGGACTTGTTTCTTTCTTTTATTTTTTTATTGGGAATCCTCTATGATCATGCCCCGTTGTTTTTCATTTTCTATATGAAAAGGAGATGGCTCATACTCAAATCTTTGCACCCAGTCCCAAAATTTTGAAAACAACTTGATATTTCCCTCCAATAAAGCTTCTTGTTTCATATTAACACAAAATCTCACATGGGTTAGCCTTGGTTCTAGATTTAGAAAATTGGATCTATCACTATCATGACCCAGGACTTTTAACAATGCCGATAAGGACCTATGGTTCCCAAAACTCAAGAGGTAGATCGGAAGATCACACAAATAGGATATTCATAATAATTTTTCGTAGGGGTTCAAATTTGGTTCCAATTTTGAACAACAACATGGGACTTTCTAATAAACCAAGGGCCTTCAGCCAAAATTCTGTAACATGTTCTTTGTTAGGTAAATATATTAAAAAGAAACCATTTACATAAGCATTTACCTCAATAGAACCATTGGAATCCCATCTTCTCTTGGCCTAGCCTCGGAAAAAATCGGTGTTGGTTCGCGAACCTAGACATTTAGCAAACAAATCTCCTTCCATATTTTCCTTAGCTCTGTCCAAGAGAGATTCCGGTATTTTAAGGGAAAGGCAGCCCTTTTCTTTGGAAGGCTCCAACCCTTTCAATGCATTTGTGTCCATTTTTCCCAACCAACCTTTCTACCCATGTGGTCTCCACCATTGGCTCCACCCTTTCATCCTTACTTGGAAAACGCACGTGCCCCTACTCGACCCGTGAGGCTTCTCGGGTTTCCTAGATTCCACGAGAGAGTTCACTCCCACTCCCGCCATTCAAACCATACTTTTCCGCTCCTTCACCATTCAAATTTTCTGCTCCCACTCCCATCATACTTAAAAATGCCTTTATTTAGGATCGATAGGACTTAATTTATCTAATCATAGTAAAGAATGCTTACTTTCTCCTAGAATATGAAATGGGATTGTTTCGGTATGTCTTCAACTATCTTTCTTCTATAAGACTCTAAATAATTCACTCCCCTACCTTCTTCACTAACTTAATTCAAGAATAATTTTTCTCTTCACTTATTCAATCTCAACTCATGACTATCATGCCATGCACAAATTAGTTAGTGTCACTTACAAACCTTTCTCTTATCTTAGTAACTTGTTTTAGTGTTTTTCTAGGCACATGTCACCTACCAAATCTCCAATAGCCCAAACTACTAAATGTATCTAAATCCAATCAATACACCATCAAATAGGATGGTAATTTATGCATAGGCCTCTTCTTTTGTTGAAAACTCAAGAAAATTGCAAATAAAACTCTTGACCCCACATATACAGTTTCTTAGCCCTACCAATCATGATTTTTTTGGATAACTTCTCACAAAGTTTTCTTCTCGAGAAAATAAAAAATATTTACGGATACCCATTAAGATCCTTCAATTTTCCAATAAAAATGCAAATGATTTCTTAAGCCAACAACACATAAATGACATTTTTTTCTCAATAGGGTCTCTTATGCATGCAAGCAATACTATCATATAATTCTTATTCCGTACACCCCAAAAGCACTCAAATAAAGAAAAATACTTAAAATACGATGAAAATATGCTACACATCAAGTCCTCTTCTAATTTAACTTAAGAAACATTACATTTCCTTAGCTCCTTAAAATTTCATAATTAATTAATATTTAGTTTTAAATTTCCTTGAATAGTCAACTCAAGGATAAGTGGGAAGTAATGAAGTTGAGCCATTGGATTGAAACTATCAACCCTAGATCTCTAGGGTTTTTCAAATTCCCTAAACATCCTTATGTTTCGGTAAAGATAATTTACTCCCTCCTCATTTTCATTTTCCTCTCATTTTTTATAGGTTCAATTTTTCCCAACAATGGAGGCGATTCAACATATTTTCTAATATATATATATATATATAATCAACATATGGAGGTGATTTAACATATATATATTCATTTAAAATATCAACTTAATTTAATATACTATATATCATCTTACCTAGTGAAATTACTAAAAACCCAACAACAATGTAAGAGATTGTGTAAAATAAGAAATCTATAATTTTATTAATCATTACATTTGATATTCATTGGTATAAAGTGTAATATTTCCTTCACAATATTATCTTGAAAATTAAAGAAGCTATATATATTTAATCGAATTGATGACACTATCAATAAGATTATTTGGTGTTCTATGATAATGTTCTTACAAGGGTATTTTCCTACTTAAAACACATGATTTGTTACACAATTAGAACTTTGCTTAATTCATTTTACAATTTTAAGCATTAAAGAATATTTATTTCACCAATTGCATTTTCAATCGCTTTCGATTTCTAAGACCCAACACTCATAAGCCACCAAGTATGAAACAACCAATCTTATAATTTCATAGAAATGTATGAGGAGGTTACGAAGGATTTTTACAATAATCTTGACATTTTCCATAAAGCAACAAGAAGTATTATGTATCTTCCCAAGAAATCTTAACAAGTATGTTTTCACTCACCCAATAAATTTGTAATTTTAAAACTTTTAAATTTTTTGTTAAATGAACCCTTTTACCTTGATGTATTCTCCTTTGTGAAGTCTAAGGAGTGAAAAAGGTCTAACAGTTAGTTTAGTTTAGTCATTTTGGGTCATTTGAGTGTCTTGCAGAAATTGCGGGTTTTAAGGAGCTAGAGGAACAAGTTCCTCTAGGCTTCGATTCCCCACATCTTTTTGTTACTGTGGTACATTTTTTTCAATGTTATGCGGATTTCTTAACTCCTGCAGAACTCATTCCTTCCAGAGCCCTTTTTCTACGCATTCCATTGTTCCTGCACTATAATCCGAACCCACAAATATTTGTTTCGTAGTGGTGCAAAGATTTCTTAATCAGATGAAACTATTCCTTAGAGCCTTTTATCCCCCATGACCTCATGCTTCTTGCAGTCCATTAGATTCCTTTATATTGTGGACAATGTAGAAATATTTAGAACATAAGGGACTTGTTCTTTGGCGCTTATTGTTCTCCACACTCCCTTTCTCCCTATAAGTCTTAGAATCCTTGGTGTAGATATTCCTAAGTCGAATGGAACTATTCATTGGAACTTCTTGTTCCCCCTGACCCCTGAACCTTTCACAATGCTAACCTTCCTTATAGTGCGAGACTTTTCGAAATCCTCATAACCTAAGGAACTTGTTTCTCTGGGCATTCTATTCTCTGCAACTCCATTATACCTAAATTGTGAAGAAAAATGATTAAAGGAGTTCACAAATTCTTTCCTTCACCCACATAGAACAAATTTTCCCAAATTAACCCTTTTTATCAAACTATTTTTGTATAAAGGGGAAAACTCAATTCATTTTTGACCATTACAACTCAAGTATTCATTGTGCAATCGTATGTTTTCTCTTATGCCCTAGAGAGATGATTTTGGTCATAAATTGCTCATTTTTCACCCTATTTCAAAAATTCAAAGTGCATTAGGACTGTTGTCAAGGCATCATTTTTCATGCTAGAGGTGATTCATTTCATGATTCTATGATCTAATTTGGTCATAGTTTGTGTTTTTTTCCTTCTCCTCCAAATACCTCCAAAAATTCATTGTTGAGCCTTCATTTCCCCTTATTTTTCTCCCACTTTTTCACCATGAAATTCTAATATGGGGGGTATGAGCATATTTATTCCTTGGAGACCTTTGTACCCAATATTGGGGATAGTGATGTTAGGCACCTAAATTTGGAGGATTTATGGGCCTGAATTTCTGAAGACACTCCCACCATCATGGCCCAATGCATTAAAAATAGTGTGATTTCCTTTTCCGATGGTTTTCTCTCCTCTATTCAATGCAACGACATTTTATTAGCTTGTGCTTCATGTTTTGATCTGAAAACTAAAGAAATCAAGGATCCTCAAGGTTAGATAATTGCCAAAATTGATGCTATATATATATATATATATATATATATATATATATCCTAGGAATCCTTTCTTTTGAAGACTTTAATACTTTAACCAAGGCTCAAGCTCAAAACCTTTTTGATCAAGATAAGGATAGATATAGAACAATGATATCTAAATCTTGGCTCAAGGCTCAAAAGAGAGGAGCTTCCAAATTTCCCAAGGGCTTGTATAGGTTAGAAGTCAAAAATAACTTTCAAATATGATCACCCCGCTAACAAGATTGATCCTCCTACCTTCTACAAATGAATTCCAATTCTGGATGTGTGTGTATATTAACATCATCTATGAGGAAAACAAATTTTGAATTGGGGAATCATATGTGAGAACCTGAGTGATAATTGGTGAATGTACAACAAATTAAAACCTTCTATATGACATCCTACCTCATGTATACAATTGCAGCCTATAGGGTATGGGTAGGATTATCATCACCAGAAGATAAGAAGAATGCACCAGTTTATGATTTTTACCCTCAATTGACTTATGAAAACAAAAAGACTCATCACATAAGAGTCAATGATGCCTTCAAAATGTTCATAATCAAGCTATTAGAAGGGAATACAACTGAGAGGGTATCTGCAGAAGAAAAACAATTAATTTCCACCTATGGCAACCTCTTCATCCAGTTTCGAAAAGTTATCATACACCGGTTTGGATGGTTTTGAAGGTGTTCCTAAAAATTTCCCATGTATTACAGTGAGAAATTGGTTCTTGTGGAGTTTTACAAACAATTGGACATGTTACACAAAACTTACAGGGGATAAGAAGATCACAAGTATTCAGTTTTCTATCTCCTTGGGAAACTATACATGCAGATCTACCTTGGATGCTCAGAATGTGGAGAGAACAATCACTGAATTCAAGTTTCACACATATCAAAGAAGATCCTTTGACATTAAAGGTTTCATTTCCAATCATTTGATAATGTCCTACTATCATGTTCCCACAATCAAGGACTACTAGGGGGATTGTGCAGATGAGTATGAAGTGAGGAAAAGATACTTTGGGAGACTTTCTCTGCAACAAATCAAATATTTCAATTTGTATCATGTTCCCGAGGACTTAGAGGATGATGATGATTTGTATTATGTATAATATATCAAAACCATTCAACATATGCCTCTCCCAACCATTGATTGGTCCCAAAAAGAGAGAGATGATCCTTCGGAGATGAGCAATCATGTGATAGTGAGGAAAAAGTAATGGTACAATAGAAAGATGAAACAAGTATAAAGTAAACGATGAAACAATATTCTTCTCAAGAAGCCTCCATCATAAAAGGAAGTCTCCACTCCTATTTAAGAGGTTCCAATACAATTAATCCTTCTTTCTCACCCTTTGATTCCTCGACCAAGGTGTATGTGAAGAAATATAAAACAAAGGAGGTAGGAAAGATTGATGAAATACCTGAGAAATAAATAGAGCGGAGAAAGATCAGGAATAAGTTGAAGTTTCTCCTGTGCTTGAAAAAATATCACAAAATTTAGAAGAAGTAAAGGAAACTAAGGAAAGAAAGGATGAATCAGAAAAAAGAGGTGAAGAACAAGAAAATAATGATGAAGAGGAAGAAAGTGGTGAAGAAAGTGAAGAGGAGGAAGATGAAGTAAAAATCATTGAACCTAATACATGAAAATCTAGTAGACCCAAGCTTGATGTCAGGAGACCAACTTCTTCCTCTATTGAATTACCTAATTAGAGGTTCCTACTACTTAGTCTCTTAGCCCTTGCAATGTCCATGTGTTGGCACCTCCTCTAACTCCACCTTCCAGTGATTCATTCACATGTGTACAACCCATGATTGATAGTAGGAAAAGGAAGGATTCTTCTTAGATTTTTATCCTGGTTTTGATGCGGTGGCTTATTTTCTTATTCTGACTCCTCCTCCACCAAAGAAATATAAGAAACCTCTGTTTGGTCTTAGATTCTGAGGGATAGAAATTTTTGGAAATTGCAAAGCCAAAGGGAGACAAGGATGAAAAAGAAATAATTGTTGCAGATTTGGAGTTGACAAGAATTTCACTTGGAGAATCCACTCCTAAAGGAGAAGTGTAGAATCTCAAGGAGACTATTTCAAGGTAATTGAGAGGGTAGATAAAGGCAAGCAAACACAAGAACAACTAGAGGAACAAGTTCAAGTTCTCTCTAACTTCATTAATTCCTTTCTCTCAACTGATAAAACTCCTCTAGATCCCACTCCTCTCTCCTCACTACCTCTTGCATATTTCCTTTCTCGAGGATGATATCAATGACATTAAAAAAATCCACAAGCTTGCATAATTTGGTAGATTTATTGAGGCATTGGTGCAAGGAATGATAGTTTTGGATTGATTTTTATTGACGAAGAATCTAAGATGTATGATAACATTTCTTCAGCACAAGATCAATTCAATTCAATAATTAGTGTTGTTGAGAAATAACTCACCCTACCACTATGGGCCCCTCGAGCATAGAATAACTCTATGTTATGCTCAACTTTGGAGATAGGAGGGGCCCTCGGACCCCATATAATATCTAGATAGGGGTATATTGGGTCGAGGAGGACAAGATTTGGCTAGATAATATTCAAGATCTGAGAATCATGAGTACCACTGATGAGAATATTTTGTTGTCTCATAATATATTTGATGATTCTAAGAATAACTTATCCAAGAAATGGGTCTATAGTGTCTATAGTGTCAATTGAATTGAAGAACATGGTACAAAAGGGAGAATCACTAAAATCAAAGATATTTTCTAACCTACAAGCTCTTTGTTGCCAGTTCTATAAAGAAAATTATGCAGAGAGAAATTCAGTTGATGAATTCAAGGCCAAATTCAATTCATTGATTAAGGAAGACTTGTTCAAGCATAATCAGTCAACAAAGAGAAATGGAAGAAATTTGTAAGTTGTGAAATATTTTTGTGGAAGTTTGCAAAGGTCTGCTTGCAGAATGGTGGGATAGCGAAGGAAATGGAGTACTCCCTTGGCAAATGGTTGGATGCCATGTCAAACACAATCATTCCCAAGGTCATGGATATTTATGATGTTGTTTCCAAATTCAGAGTTCATGTTCTCAAGATAAAGGTTGTAGTTGTGCCACTTTCTAATGTTCCTTCTTCTAGTTCATAGTCTTTCTCTATCTAATTGTTATGTTTTGAAGTTGGATTTATTATTTTGATAATGGAATTATAAAATAAAGCCAACTTATGTAATTAACTAATTAAGTGTTTAGCACTTAATTAAAATACAATTAGTTAGAAATTTGGTTACATCCTCCCCTCAGTCTATATAAGGATTTCTTCTCATTTGTAAAGGGTTGGATATTGGTGCTCTGGAATGTAAATACAAATTTTTATCAATATAGAAGAATACATTTCTTTTTCCCTCTCATTTGTGTTCTTTCCTTTTCTCTTTATTTTCCTACAATTTGTGAATGTGAAGAATAATATAAGTGAATTGTGAAACTTTCGGTCAATTCGTAGAATGTGATGTAAAGAACTTTGTGTTTATCCACATTTATATTTTATGGGTTTTCAAATTTATTAACTCACATGTTCTGAGATCCTTTGAATACATTAGTAAGATATAACTTTGCAGCCTCTATATCTAAAAACACTACCTTCTTCACTTCTTTCCTTTACAATAGTGGGTAATCTTGTACAACCAAGGAGGGTACTTATATCCTTGATAAATGAATTATCTTGAACTTTGTTTCCCTAATTCATACTTCTTACCTATACAAGTTTTTGTTTCTTCCTCTAAAACCCTATTCCTATTTATCTTCTATATTGATAATATTGAGAATATGGAACTATTCACTACACCAATATCCTCATTCAAGTTTGATTAGATTGTACATTTGTATATATTTAGATCCTCAAGTTTTTGGTGAAATAAGGAACCTCCCCATAAAGAGGAGGGGTTATTGTCCCCGAACTTTTATTTTTTTCAATGATCAAATTTACAACAAAAAAGTTTTGGTGCCCACCATGGGGCACATATTGTCTCTCCCACGAGAATGATATTTAGAGAAAACCGTCGGTTTAACACGTTGGTTGAGCAAAGATATACAAGATGATAAAGAGATTGAGGTATATAAGACCTTGCTTTTCAGTTGTAGTAACAACAAGGTTTCAAGTTATCTTCAAAGAAAAGAGGTAGAAATAGAAGATGCTTAAGTACACATTCTGTTAAAGGAAGGGCAAGTTCATCACCCCAGAAATTACTACCACTCAATCACCAAGTAAGTGTTATAGTTTGGGCCTTAGTTTTACCAGTGTCACTATTCTTTTACGATTTGTTTTTCCAACAATGGCCACACCAGTACCTTGGGGTTAGTAAGTTGGGCCCCTATCCCTTGCAAAACCTATGCATGCTTTTCCTAAGGGAAATCAAAATAATTTCCCAAAGTTCAAGGTTGATGGAAAAGAACATCCAAATTAACATTTTGCAGCTTTCATTTTTGCGTGTGGGATTCTTGAAGTTGAGCATGAGAACATGTCTATCAATTTGTTTGTTGAAACCACAGAAGAAAATTTTACTGATTGGTTCTATCATCTCCCAACTGGTACTATCACCAACTTGACTATCCCGTGAACTCAATTCAAGAACAGTTAAATCCTACAAAATATTATCATGCACTTCTGGCCCAACTCTCCCAAATGAAGAAATGTCCTTATGAGCTTATACATGATTTTGTTTCCAAATTCAACAAACGAGTTAACAAGAATCTAATTGATGCTTCTCTTACTTGATCAAAATCTAAATTGTTTCTTTATTAATGCACAGCTTATTATAGGTGATTTATGCATTGAGGAGAGGTAATCTTGCTAATGTGAATCTAGATCGGGAATTGGACATAAGTGTAGAAGATGACTTGATTATGTCAGGAAAATTGAGAAAAGAAGCACCAAAGGCTAAATCTCTTACTTCAAGTTCCTCAAGTTCTAAACAATTATTTCCAAATTTTTCC
Organism: Taxus wallichiana var. yunnanensis; assembly: GCA_018340775.1. Lineage (NCBI taxonomy): Eukaryota > Viridiplantae > Streptophyta > Pinopsida > Cupressales > Taxaceae > Taxus > Taxus wallichiana. The sequence goes on from CM031241.1 coordinate 55,245,439, forward strand.
AATGACATGATTTTATCATGAAACAACTTACCTATAATGTGCCATATAATGATATCCTGAGAAGGAACTTCCATCCGAGTAATCATCTACCTACTCCTCAACCTAAGCTTGCCATTGAGGCCTCTCATATGAAAGTTCCATTCAATGCAACATGTCAAGTATAGGAAGTTGAAGATGACGTAGAAGAACTCCGAGGAGGTCCAAGAGGAGGAAAATGACTCTCAAATCAATTATCTCACCACTATGGGATCAAATTATGATTATGACGACATTATATTGCTGACATGAAAAATGAATCATATGATGTCACTATTAAATAACATATGAGAAAAAATAAATAAGTTATGCAAACTATAAAAATAGAAAGCTAAAGGAGTTTCAGATGTTATCCCACTAGTTACAAGAAGACGAGAACCTATCCTCCCACTACTAAGAAAGTAAGTACCGCTACTCCTTATAGTACCCCTTCTTATTCTTTAGTGCCTAAAGTATCAACTGTCACACCTATGTCTAAAACATCCTCGGTCCCAAAATATAATAAAATTCCATGTTGTTTCCATCTAAGAAACTCCATCAACTTTAGGGTCTTTTGATATTATTGATCATATTAAAAATACTAAAATCAAGATCTCTAAAGTTGAGTTTTATCGGACTCACCCCGAGGCCTTTTTACCCAAGTGGTAAAATTTTCAATTCCAAACTTATTCGAGTCTTCCACATCTCGCTAAAGGTATCTTTATCCAAAATTCACCCCCCAGGGTAATTTTGATAACATGCATCAGATTATTCAGTCCCGAGCAAGTAGATTGATTCAAAGCCCAAAATCATGTTTTTGGGGCCCCCTCGGCTTCTTTCTAACTCTCCCATCCAAGAAGAAAACCCAACGAGTTAGAAAAGGTGAAAAAATTGCAAAAAACCAAGCTTGGGGCCGAAAAAATGAAGAAAATCGGCTAAGTCCTAGTCCAGCGATTCGGGACAGTTGGGACGTCGGGGCGCGAATCGGCCGAAAAGCCGCCAGGCGGTCCGCGCAGCAGTTGAGACATCGGGACATGTGGGCGCAGTTAAGCCGAACCGGCCGAAAAGATGAAGAAAATTGCCTAAGTCTTGTTTAATATTTGTTGGGACATCCGGGCCAAAAAAGCGCGTGGGGCGCAGGTCGGCCGTTTTGCGCAAGTCACCCATTTCGGGCGGTTCGAGATTGATGTCCCAGACATTTGGGACATCCATGCCAAAAATACGTGGAGGACGCGAACCGACCGATTCAGCCAAACAGAGACTTTCATCCGGACGGTTGGGACAAAAGTACGCGTGGGACGCGAAAAGCCGAAAGAGCCGCCAACGAATCAAATCTCGCCACGTGTCTTCACCTCAAACAAGAGCAAGGAAGCCCGAATCGGGTGGTTCAGAGATATTTGTCCCAGGTAGTTTGGGACAGCCGGGCCAAAGGTACGCGAGGGACACGTGGGGCGAAAAGGCTGAAAGAGCCGCCAACGAATCAAATCTCGCCACGTGTCTTCACCTCATCGGCCCGGCGGAAAATTTTAAAAAAAAATTCCAAAGGCAAAAACAAAAGGGAAATGGTTAGGAAGGGCCCGCGTCCAATGAAATCGTGCCATGTGGCACTTGAGTGGCGGAGCGTGGGGAGAAATGGGAAAATTTTCCCAAAGTGAAAAATACTAAATTTTCGAAGGACAAAGTGCCCCTCGTGCCCGAGCCAATGAAATAGTGCCATGTGTCCAAATGGCAAGGAATTAAGTTTAAGGGCCCGAAAGGAATTTTTAGAGGATGAGCCTGCACGATGAATCGATCTCGACATGTGTCATCCAAGTGGCAGTATGCATGGGAAAAATTCGGATATTTTCCCATTGCTGATCCATTTTGGCATGTTTTTTCCCTAAATCTTCAAATCGCCATATCTTTCGATCCAGAGCTCGATTTTCACGTTCTTTATATCAATGGAAATCTAGTGAAATTCTCTACATGATTCTAGGGTCAATCTTGCATTTTGGTTCAGTTTGGAGAGAGAAAATCAAGAAACATATCTGGTGCGTGGTAATGGCGGAATCGATGCGTTTCAACAACCAGTTTTAATGTGAAATGGGTCGCATTCTTCTCTGCACGGCCAAAAATGTTAGGGCATGGGTCTATAAGGATGCCCATGCTATTTTAATGCATCTGCATTCAATGAGGAATGGCCCCCATGTCTTTTCACTTTTTCTCTCTCTCGGGCTCGACCCATGCATTGTAAAAAGCCAGATTAGGCTTATTTTTAGTAGTGGTTCATCTTTTCAGCTCTGCCCTCCCTTCTTTTCTTCTCTAGGGTTGAAAATGGAGTTCAAACCTCCTCCCCCTTTCTGTAATGGCATTTTGACTTTTACTATTGAAATGATGTTCTCAGTAAAACTTCTACAAGCAACAAAAAAGTGTTTTGTGATGCATCTGTCCATCCTTGCTCGTTTTCACTTGTTTTCTTCTTTCCTCTCTTCATTGCGAGTATTTGTGCATGTTCTAATGTTCATTACAGTGTCCGGAGCTCAGTGTTCATGGAGTTTTGGGACATTTTCAGTGTGAAATCTATCCTTGGGCTTGTGATGCATCTATCCATCCTTCCCATTGCTCACCTCTCCTTGTTCCATGGCAGTTTTGATAGATGTTCAACATTCTCCTTCTCTGGTGTATCACCGTTTTAGTGTAGGCTTTTGTTCTTTTTCTCTTCTCTCTCTCTCCCTGTCTCCTTGGTGGTTAGATTAGGATTAGATTAGCTTGCCTGCACTGGAATAGCTTGTGGCAGGTAGTTTAGGAGGAGGAACCAGCCTCTAATCTGGAGATTCCTCTCTCATTTTACAAGTCCCACACTTGTAGAGAGGTTTCAATGTTGTGCAATCACACTGGATGCTAGAATGATCAAACTAGAAATCTGATCAACATCCAGGGGTGTTGTGATTCTACACCAATAGTTCTGGCATGCCCGGTGGGACCTTAGAGGTCTTCCACTTCATCTTTTGCAGGTTGGTGTGTTCCTGTGAAGATTTCAGCCTTTGGAGGCACTTGCAAACACATCCGGCGACTCCATCCGATCAAAGAACCCATTTCTGAAGTTGCAAACCTATTTTTCATCCATTCCTATCCATCCTTCTTTCCATCCCTTTCATTCTTTTCCATTCCATGAAGTTGTGCAATCATGACTTCATTTCCATCATGGAACTCACATTTACAACAGCAGCAATGTTTCCCACCTCCAACATGTTTTTTAAATCCTCCAAATCAGCATTTTGAACAAATTCAAAATCAGCATACATACCCATATGAGCAGCAATGCCAAAATCAGTTTGGCTATGGAGCTTTCCAAGAGCAAGAGTATGCATATAATGAAGACCATCAGATGCAAGATGCTGGTCTGTTGGAGAAAATCCAAAAGATGGAGGTAAAGATGGTGCAGTCCAGGGCTCAAGCACAAATGAAAGCATTTGGAATCGGTTGTGGAGCACCCTGTCCATGGGTGGGACCTTTTCCAAGGCATTACAGCCCTCAAGAGAAGCTTGACTTCATGATTACAACGCTGCCATTGCTTGCAAAGTGGATTGAAGAAATAGAGGTGTATGAGAGGAGTATTCAACGCAACCTTGTCAACGGGTAAGCACGCCATCTCATGCCTTTCTTTTTCCTCTTTCCCAATCTGTTTTATCTCAGCAGTGTCAAGTTTTAAACTCTCCATCTGCTGTCCCAAGTGTTGAATCCATTTCTCCACCCCCTAGTCTTCCACCTCATCTCAATTCTTTTGTCCCTTTTCCTTCCAAACAGTCATCCCCTCCACAAGAGCTAACAGAAATACCCCCTCCTCCAAAGAAACAAGAGTTTCTACCTCCACCACCACAAAAAATTGCCAAATCAATTGAGTTACAACCCATCCCTCCTCTTGCATTCCCAATTCCATGTGGGGAAGAAGAAATTGCAAAAATCGGCCATGAAGGACAGCAAGAAGAGGAGCCCAACAGAAAAGAAATGACAGACAACTTGAGGGTTTGGGCTGCCAAATTTGGGATGACAAAGATCCCCTTGATGGTTAAACCTACAGAAGAGGCTAAGGTTGAACAAATGGTGGTTAAGACTGATTTTGTGGCAGTAGAAGAAGAGCAAAAAGAAGAAGCAGATCAGCAGTCAGTTTGCTCAGAAAGTAGTGTCCATGTTGGCACTCTATTTGAAGGGAATGCTGATTCAATTCAAGTTGCACAATCAGCCATAAAGGAAGAAAGCTCAGAAGAAGATCTTGCAGTCCCAACTTGTCCTCTAGAGCAGCAGATCGAAGAGTTTGACTTGACAAACTTCATGCTGGAGGAAGAGTTCAATCAAGAGCAAGATTGTCTTCAAACATTGGAGGAAGGAGAAGCTGCTCTAGATCCAAAAGAAGAGGAGCACATTCTAGTTGTGGAGGAGAAAATTGCAGATCCAAGGGCTTTGAGCACAAAGTAGGCTACAGGAGAACCTTCAGTTCTTCTTTCTACTTCATCTCTCTCAAGTTCTAGTACTGAAGAAGAGTTTGATCTCTCAAACTCAATGTTGGAGGATGAAAGAAACCATGGTGATCAAGTTACAGATCAAGAAGACACCATGGAGGAAGTGGAGCATTTACAGTGGGGGACAGCCATGAGTAGTTTATCATCAGATTTGGAGGACTGTTTTGATGGAGAAGAGTCGGTTGAGTTTCCACCATTCTCTCTTTCATCATCCACATTCCAAACACTTGAGTCTGCTGTCATGAAGGAGAACATTCATTTGCAGCAGCCTGCATCTTATAGAAACTCTTTGGAACCAAGATTGGAAGATTTTAATCTTTCATGTCCTTCATTGGAGGAAGAGAAAGGGTAGAAGGGTTCTACCATTGCTTCCACACCATCCATTCAAGAAGGTCTACAAGAAGACTCCATTTTTGGAGTTGAAAATCAGAGCAATGGGCATACTCAAAGGACCATACCTTGCCCAATCAGGTATTTGGCTTTATTCGAGCCAAAGGAGAAGTCACAACCAGTCATGCTTGCTTCTGAGCATGAGGGTGAGCTACAAAGTACCAAGGATCAGCTATCATACCTCTTCAATCCAAATGCAAAGCAACTAAAAGAGGTATTGAATTTTCCTCCAGCTGATACCTTGATGATTTGGGTGGAAGACCAGCTTCTTGTTGATTTTCCATCCATCCAATCAGCCATGTTCAATGCCAAATCGATTGCATGGCTGCCACTTTTGAGAAAGGGAAGCTATTTCTCACAACCAATTGCAGGGTTTGTTTAGCTTTCCTTTGCTCCCAGTTTAGAGTAGAGTAGGTAGGTTTCCTTTCGTAGAAGAAGTACTTGTGCACACTCTGCATGTTCCATTTGGAGCATGTATGATTTTCAGTTCTGCACACATAGTTTTTGTGGTGCTGGTTTTTATCTTGCATCCATTTCAGTGGCATTTTGGTGAGAACGACTCCATTTCGGGGTTTCCAAGTGGCTCGTAGAGGAGGTTTTAAAAGTTCGATCGATTGCTTCAGTTACAACTCATGACTCCATGCCCAATGGATGCTTGACCAAACCGTAACTTCACCTAGCGAGCGTGTGACCCCACCGAGTCACCAAATTGTTATCAAAATTCACCCCCTGTAATTTTGATAACATGCATCGATCATTCATCCCGAGAAAGTAGATTGATTCAAAGCCCAAAATCATGTTTTTGGGCCCCCTGATTCTTTCTAACTCTCCCATCCAAGAAGAAAACCCAACGGGTTAGAAAAGGTGAAAAAATTGCAAAAACCAAGCTTGGGGCCAAAAAAATGAAGAAAATCGGCTAAGTCCTAGTCCCCGGCAAATCGGACAGTTGGGATGTCGGGCGGCGCGAATCGACCGAAAAGGTCCCAGGTGGTCCGCGCAGCGCAGTTGAAACACTTGGACGCGTGGGGTGCAAAAATCTGAATTGGCCGAAAAGATGAAGAAAATTGCCTAAGTCTTGTTTCGCGCCGTTGGGACATCTCGGGCCAAAAATGTACGCGTGGACGCTGGTCGGCCGGTTTTGCGCAAGTCACCCATTTCAAAGCGGTTCGAGAGATTGATGTCCCAGATAGTTTGGGACATCCAGGCCAAAAGTACACGGAGGACGTGAACCGGAAGATTCAGCCAAACAGAGACTTTCGTGCAGGGCACATTGGGACAAAAGTACGCGTGAGATGCGAAAAGCCGAAAGAGCCGCCAACGAATCAAATCTCGCCACATGTCTTCACCTCAAACAAGAACAAGGAAGCCCGAATCAGGCGGTTCAGAGATATTTGTCCTAGGAAGTTTGGGACAGCCAGCCAAAGGTACGCAAGGGATGCATGGGACGCGAAAAGCCAAAAGAGCCGCCAACGAATCAAATCTCGCCACGTGTCTTCACCTCATCGGCCCGACGGGAAATTTTTTAAAAATTCCAAAGGCAAAAACAAAAGGGAAATGGTTAGGAAGGGCCCACATCCAATGAAATCATGCCATGTGGCACTTGAGTGGCGGAGCGTGGGGGAGAAATGGGAAAATTTTCCCAAAGTGAAAAATACTAAATTTTCGAAGGACAAAGTGCGCCCCTCAGGCCCGAGCCAATGAAATAGTGCCACGTGTCCAAATGGCAAGGAATTAAGTTTAAGGGCCCGAAAGGAATTTTCAGAGGATGAGCCCATGGATGAATCAGAGCCTGACATGTGTCATCCAAGTGGCAGAGCGCGGGAAAAATTCAAATATTTTCCCGCCGATCCGTTTTGGCCTGTTTTTTCCTAAATCTTCAAATCGCCATATCTTTCGATCCAGAGCTCAGATTTTCACGTTCTTTATATCAATGGAAATATGGTAAAATTCTCTACACGATTCTAGGGTCAATCTTGCATTTTGGTTTAGTTTGGAGAGAGAAAATCAAGAAACATCTCTGGCGCGTGGTAATGGCCAGAACTGACGTTTCAACAACCAATTTTAATGCGAAATGGGTCACATTCTTCTCCAGCACGGCCAAAAATGTTAGGGCATGGGTCTGTAAGGATGCCCATGCTGTTTTAATGCATCTACATTCAATGAGGAATGGCCCCACGTCTTTTCACATTTTCTCTCTCTCGGGCTCGACCCATGCCTTGGAAAAAGCCAGATTTGGCTCATTTTTAGTAGTGGTTCATCTTTTCAGCTCTGCCCTCCCTTCTTTTCTTCTCCAAGGTTGAAAATGGAGTTCAAACCTCCTCCCCTGCTATGTAATGGTGTTTTTGCCTTTTACTATTGAAATGATGTTCTGTGCAAACTTCTAAAGCAACAAAAATGTGTTTCATGATGCATCTGTCCATCCTTGCTCGTTTTTCACTTGTTTTCTTCTTGCCTCTCTTCATTGCAGGTATTTGCGCATGTTCTAATGTTCATTACAGGTCTGGAGCTGTGTTCATGGAGTTTTGGGACATTTTACGTGTGAAATCTATCCTTGGGCTCGTGATGCATCTATCCATCCTTCCCATTGCTCACCTCTCTTTGTTCCATGGCAGTTTTGATAGATGTTCAACATTCTCCTTCTCTGGTGTATCACCATTTTAGTGTAGGCTTTTGTTCTTTTTCTCTTCTCTCTCTCTCCCTGTCTCCTTGGTGGTTAGATTAGGATTAGATTAGCTTGCCTGCACTGGAATAGCTTGTGGCAGGTAGTTTAGGAGGAGGAACTAGCCTCTAATATGGAGATTCCTCTCTCATTTTACAAGTCCCACACTTGTAGAGAGGTTTCAATGTTGTGCAATCACACTGGATGCTAGTATGATCAAACTAGAAATCTGATCAACATCCAGGGTGCTTTGTGATTCCGCACCAACAAAGATCTTCCCCACCCTTAACTCTCCATCTCTGCAAAATATAATGTCCTCCGTACCTTATACCTCTAGAAATATTGATCCTTTCTATGTAACATTATTGATAGTTTTCCATAACCTCAAAAAATATGTCATTGACTCGGAGCATCAAACAATGTAATGCTTGCAAAAGTTTCTCACACACTTGGTCTCACCCTGAACCAAACTTTTGGTTCTTGTTACTCAATGGAGACCAAAGAGGCGCCCATGTTTAGGAGGATAAAGGATGCTCGGTATATTTTCCTTCATTTCTAGAAAAAAATGAGTCAAAGCCACAATCCTTGTTGTTGACATCCCTCCGTCTTATGGTATGTTATTGAGAAGAAAATTTTACAGAGAAGTTGGAGGTGAAATTCAGATGGACTGGTCCCATGCACTCATCCCAATCAATGGAGAGATGAAGAAATTTTTGTTAGAGAGGAAAGTTGAATTCATTGTTCAAAAGACAGATGACCCTAAAGCACAAATTTTGTATGAAGACATGGGTCATGGAAACTATATGGTGATGTCTGAGTCTAAAATCAAAACTCCCAAGGTTTTTCAAGAAGATTCAAATGACATATGGACTCTTGAGTTTGATGGGAGTTGTTCCTAAACAAGTTCTAGAGCAGGGATTGTATTGGTGTCACTTGATGGAAAACTCCACCCATTTTCCTATAAACTCTGATTTTCAATACCAACAACACTTGCCAAGTATGAGGCACTTCTTTTGGTCTAGCATCGTAAAGAATATGGGGATAAATAACCTCTGTTCACAAGGTGATGCTAAGCTCATTGTCAAGCAGATCTTAGGAGATTTTTTAGGTGAAGAATGAAAGGCTCAAGCACTATCACAATAAGGTATGGGATTCTATTAAATTTCTAGATGCCTTTTCAATCAATGTTGTGTCAAGAGACAACAACACTAGAGCATATGCTCTAGTAGTTTTTAGGTCCCTACTCATCCCTTGTCCATATTTTAGTCAAGATAAGTTTACGGTGGACATGGTTCTCGGACCAGTGTTCTTGATAACACGGAAAACTAGAAAGTCTTCAATGATGACCAGCATCTGATTTCCTTCCTTGAATTAAGTGACAATTTCAGCCAATTATATTTTGAAGGAAGTGAGGTTGGCTATCATGAATCCACTACCTCTTTTGTGCTTGAGGAAGGAGTTGAGGAAAAATATGATCAAGATGGATGTATCAAACTCAAAGGTAACAATATACCTAGAGGTCTTGTGATCTTATAGGACTTGTTTGATAAACATGATAGGTATATAAGAGGAAAAGTGCCACAAGATGTTAGCCAATCATCTAAGTTTGAGAAGGTTAATCTAGGGAGTGGTGAGGAGCCCAAGTTTGTAAATATTGGAAAATGTTGCTCTGGTGAAGAAAGGAGAAAAATGGTTGAACTGTTGAAGAGATATATAGATGTGCTAGCCTACTCCTATGATGATTTAAAAACTTTTAAGCTAAGGGAGATGCAACACTACATTCCCCTGAAACTAGGCATTCAAACATTTCACCAAAAGCAAAGACAATACAATCTAAATATTGTAGGTACTATCTATCAAGAAATCCAAAAGATATTGAATGCCAAGATAATCTTTCCTATCCATCACTTAGCTTGAGTTGCTAATATTGTGCTTGTAAGGAAGAAGAGTGGAGAAATTTGGATTTGTGTTGATTTTAGAAATTTGAACCAGGCCTCTCTCAAAGACAATTACACACTTCCTATGATGGACTAGATCTTGCAAGTTATGACTGGTTCAGATATGGTATCCATGCTTGATTGGTTTTTGGAATATAACTATATTGAAGTGGATGTGCAAGATCATCATAAAACTACCTTCACAACTCCTGGGGTACATTTTATTATTGTAGGATACCTTTTGGTCTAATTAATGTAGGTGTAAAATTCTAGAGAGGAAATGGACTTGGCCTTTAGGGACCCAAAGAACAAATCCATAGTGATTTACTTGGGTGATCTTATTGTCTTCTCCAAGAAAATAGAAGATCACTTTCAACACTGAAATCGAGTCCTTCAAAATGCATGGACCATGACATCTCATTGAATCCAAATAATTTTTTTCTTTTCGTAATGGAGGGAAATTTTCTCGTACATATTGTGTCTAAGGATGGGATAAAGATTGATCTGGAGTGAGTTCAAGCTATCAAAAGATATCTCTTCCAACAAGAAATAAAGGTGTTCATTCCTTCTTCGGAAAGATCAATTTCCTTAGAAGATTTATTCCTAATTTTATAGAGTTGACAAGAAGCATAGCCATATGATGAAAGAAAAGAAATATTTCCATTTGATTTTCAAAGGGAATAATATCTTTGAGAATATAAAGATATCTATTACCAAGACACCCATTCTTGCTTTCTTGGATTTTGATAAGGATTTTATAATATATTGTTATGCCTCCGAGCATACTTTATCACATTCTAGTACAAAATAAATTTCATGGATGTGAAGTGCACAATACATTCATGAGTTATGTATTGAAATATCATGAATTGAAGTACTCCCAATTGTAAAGACATGCCTTTTGTGGTGAAAATTGTAAAATAATTCAATTTCTAAATTTAAAATTCACACTCCACTATTTTTGTACTTGGTATAGAAGTGAATTCTATCCTCACCCAACAGGATTTCAGATCAAAATGAGGTAATTGGGTGGCTAAGGTTCAAGAATATGATCTCCACATCAAGCTAGCTAATCTTTTTCAAGGTAAAGGTATTTTTGAATTGATTTCTAAAGGTTTGAATGATGATTCATATGAAAAAGAGACTACTGAAATTCCTACTATACTTTTCCTAAGTTCAATTGATGAGTGGTATTCCAATATTTCTCATTTTCTTACCTATGGAGAGTTTCCAACATATCTCAATGCCAAATAAAAGAGAGCCATAAAGCTTAGCGATGTACAATATGTCCTTTGGGACAACTCTTTCTTCAAAAAAGGAATTGATGGACATTTCCTCGGATGTGTAGACAAGAAACACAAAAAAGGTTACTGAGAGCTTTTCATGATCAAGCTTTTGTAGGTCATTATTCATCCTCAATAAAAGATCACAAAATTATCATGTGTAGGGTACTACTGGACAACTATGTTTAAATATGCAATAAAGTGGGTTTCAAAATGTGAAGCATGTCAAACTTTTGTTGGTAGACCCAAGTTGGCCACCTTGCCTCTAAAACTAGTTGTTATTGAAGATCCTTTCTAGCAATGGGGGATATATTTCATTGGAACTCTCAATCCAAATTCAAGTGCAGGTCACACTCACGTTCTAACTGCCATTGATTACTTCACAAAGTGGGTTGAAGTAATTCCAATTAAAATAACCACTTCTGAAGTTGTTTGTGATTTCATCAAAGAAAACATATTGGTTAGATTTGGGGTCCCAAAAAAATTGTGAGATATAATGCCCCTAAATTCTCCTCTTATAAACTCATTGATTTTTGTTATGGTTATAGGATTTCCCTTGCAAATTCATCAGATTATTATCCATAAGGAATGCAGACAAGCCGAATCAACCAATAAGAACCTGGTAACCATTATCAGGAAGCTAATGGATGAGTCACAAAGGAACTGGCATAAGAAATTATATGACACTCTTTGGTCTGACAGAATAACACCAAAAAGAGATCAAAATGTTTCCATTTCAGTTGGTCTACGGAATGTAATATTGGTTTGCATTTATAGTATATTTTCTTGCACTATACCTTGTTAAATTCATTTAAGATGAGTAGCTCAATAATGCCTTGGAGAAGAGGATAATGTACCTACAAAGTTGGATGAAGAAAGGTTATAATTTGTGGATAGGATCTCTGCACACTAGTAAAAAGTCAAGCAATTTTTTGAAAAAAATACCAAGTCCCGAGACTTCCAAGTTGGAGATATTTTCCTACTCTAGGAAAAAAACGTGAACCCCAAGGAAGTCATGGTAAGTTCAATTCACTCTGGCTTGGTCCTTTTAAAATTTAGCACTTTCTTTGGTGAGAATTATTATTATTTGAGTTATATGGATGGAACTTCCCTTCCATTTCCATATAGTGGCTAGTATCTAAATTTATTTAAGTCTTGATGGATATCATTCCTTTGTATATAGTCTTGTACAGTCTTTGTTTTGGTCTTTGTCTTGTGCCTTTGTGTATTTGTGTTCTTTTGTGTGGTCTTGTTCTATATGTATTTTCCTAATGGATATATGTATTGGTCTTGTAACCATGATATTATGTGGTTCTTTTCTCTTTCTTGTTTTCACTATGTGTAGAGTCACTCAATCCCTAGAAAGAGCTAGCTCTTGTCATTCACCCAAAAAAATCTACAATTTTTGAAAAAATTGGAATTTTCGTTAAATGAACCCTTTTACCTTGATGTATTTTCTATTGTGAAGTCTGAGGAGTGAAAAATATCTAACATTTAGTTTATTTTAGTATTTTTGGGTCATTTAAGTCTCTTCATGCGATAATTGTGGGTTTTTGAGGAATTGAAAGAACAAGTTCCTCTGGTCCTCAAGTTCCCACATCTCTTTGTTACCCGTAATGCATTTGTTTCAAGTGTTATGTGGCTTTCTTAACTCCCCATAGAACTCGTTCCTTCATGGCCCTTATTCTCTGCATTCCATTTGTTACCTACGTGCTATACTTTGAACACAAAATATTTATTTTTAGTGGTACATAGATTGCATAATCAAATGGAACTGTTCCTGGAGCCCTTTTTCCCCATGAACCTCATTATTCCCACATTCCATTGGATTCCTTTATATTGTGGACAATGCGGAAATTTTTAAAACATAAGGAACTTGTTCTTTGGTGCTTATTATTCTTTGTACTCCCTTTATCCCCATGATTCTTATAATCCTTAGAGTAGATATTCCTAAGTCGGATGGAATTGTTCCTTGGAGATTCTCGTTCCCCACACCCCGAACCTTTTGAATTCCATTAACCTTCCTTGTAGTGTAGAATTTATGGAAATCCTTAGAACCTAGGAAATTTTTCCTCTGGACATTTTTTCTTTGCAACTTCGTTATACCCGCATTGTAAATAAAATTTATTAAAGGAGTTACCAAGTGCTTGCCTCTACCCACACACAACACCGATTTTCCCAAATTAACCCTTTTATCAAACTGTTTTTGGTATAAAGTGGAAAACTTAATTCATTTTTGACCATTGCAACTCAAGTAATCACTGTGCCTTTGTATTTTTAGCTCTTGTTCCCTAGAGAGATGATTTTGGTCATAACTTGCTCATTTTTCACCCTACTTCAAAGTGCATTATCACCGTTGTCAAGGCATTTTTTTTTCATGCTAGAGGTGATTCATTTCATGCTTTCTTGATCTAATTTGGTGGTAGTTTGTGTTTTTCTTTCTCCTCCAAATACCTCCTAAAATTAATTGTTGATCCTTCATTTACCCGGAGTTTTTTTCCCACTTTTTCACATGAAATTCTAGTATGACAGGGGTATGAGCATACTTCTTCCTTGAGATCTTTGTACCCAATATTAGGGATAGTGATATTAGGAACCTAAATTTGGAATATTTCTAGGCCTAAATTTATTAAGACACTCCAACCATCATGGTCCAATGCATTAAAAATAGTGGAATTTCTATTGCCGCTAGTTTTCCCCTCTCTGTTAAATGCACATACATTATCCTATCATGTGCTTCATGTTTTAATTTGGAAACTAAAGAAGTCAAGGATCCTCAAGGTTATATAATTTCCAAACTTAATGCTAGTTATATAAATGTATCCCTAGGAATCCGTACTTTTTAAGACTTTAATACTTTAACCAAGGCTTAAGCTCAAAACCTTTTTTATTAATACAAGGTTAGATACGAATAATGACATCCAAATCCTGGCTCAAGGCTCAAAAGATAGGAGCTTATAAATTTCCCAAGGTCATATATAGGTCATACTTCAAAGAATACCTATCGATATGATCACCCTACTTGGAAATAATGATGGGTTTTCTTCTTCTATAAATGAATTCCAATTTTGGATGTGTATGTATATTAACATCATCTATGAGGGAAAACAAAGTTTGAACTAGGGGAAATCATCTATATGAACCTAAGTGAGAAATTAGTGAATGACAACATGTTAGATTTAGTAGGGGAAATATAATTAACAAATTACAGTTCCACCATTAAAAAGACGAAGACTATAGATTATGATATGCAGTTAAATAAGACACAACAATAGGTTAAATAAATAGCAAATTTTATAGCTTAATGAGTAAGAGCTGAAGACAAATAGACATAGAGGATATAGATAATAACACCAAATTTAAGTGGGAAAACCCGGAGATAAAAAACCCCACCGACTAAATCATTGTCATTTATTAAGAATTTTTGATACATATTTTACCCAACACTTCCACTTCATTCTTTTGGTTTCTTGGTGAATGATTGCAGAGCTAGTTCTCACAGGTCATTCAATGAAATGATCATCGAATAATGTTCTAGTTTGATATATTTATTTAGATATAAATATGGTATTAATCTATTTGTTTCTCATAGCCAGTCCCAAGAGGTACCACCTAATCAACGAGTGGGTGAACCAGTCGAGTTGCTTCACTCTTAAATGTATAAGATATTTGTGGAAGATCTTCATAATAAATTTTGATAGATAAACTTTTAAAATAATATTGGGGCATACTATAGTGTTAGATAACCCACTTGAAATTATCACCCCAACACTCCCCCTTAATGTTAAAAAATCAATTATCACCATGAGACAACCTAAACTAAATTATCACCCCAACCATATTGGGCATCCAATGCAAGAAAAATTCTAACAGTGCTCATTTTTGTTATGGGAGAAAAACTCTCATCATATTCAAGACCAAGTTTATTAGTGAAACCATGAGCTACCATCCTTGCCTTAAACTTGTCAATTTCTCCTACAAGAGTTATATTTGATCTTATATATCCACCTAGATCCTACAATTCTTTTCTTAGAAGGAGGAGGGACTAGTTCCCAAGTATTATTCTTGATTAAAGCATTGTATTCATCTTTCATAGCCTGAATCCATCTATCATCTTGACAGGATTCTTCAAAATATTTTGGCTCAACCTCATAAAGGGTCATCAAGGCATGATAAGTATGTTGACTATGAGTTACTTTTCTAAGATTATCAGGATGAGAGTCTTGAACAATAATTTGAGCCCATTTAGGAACCTTGTGATGCAAGAAATTTTGAGATGACTCCCCCTCAATATCCATCATATCTAGATCAGGATAATCAACCCCTTGAACTTATATTTCCATAATGTTAGGAGAAAGATTATCAGGTTCTTTCTCAGGAGTAGCAGAGGAGGGTTCATGAGAAGCATCACAAAATGTCTTTTCTAAGACTTGAATGTTTATGTTTTCAAAAATTTCATGCTTAAAGGGATCATAAACTCTTAATCCTTTATTTTGACAACCATAGCCAACAAAAATACAAGAGAAATAGGTTGGATCAATCTTCTTCCTTTTAACTTTTGGAATGAAGATAGAGGAAGGACTACCAAATGTATTTAGGTGGGAAATATCTAGTTTTTTCTTTGTCCATACTTCATGAGGAGTAGTTTGATGAAGGGATTTTGTAGGAACTATATTAAGAATATAGACAATAGTATTCATGGCTTCAACCAATAGAAAATTAGACACATTAGAAGCATGAATCACGTTCTATCCATTTCTAAGATAGTCATATTCTTTCTTTCTCGCAATGCCATTTTTCTTAGGGGAATAAGTACTATTCAACTCTCTTTGAATCCCACATGACACGTAAAACTTATAAAAAAATTTGCTGACATATTCACCTTCATTATTAGTCTTAATTCTCTTAATTTTTAGACTAGAAGCATTTTCAACAAAATATTTAAATTCCTGAAACTTCATTAGGACATTAGACTTCTTCTTAATAAAATAAGACTAAGTCATTCTAGAGAATTCATCAATAAAGAAAACAACATACAAAGCTCCACTAAGAGAAGGAACCTCAAGTGGACCTCTCACATCACTATGAATCATTTATAATAACTGAAAATAATTTGGATCATGATGTTTGTGAAATGGTTGAGCATGTTTCTTACCACATAAGAAACTTTTACAAGTCTCATGATCATATTTTAATTTAGGAAGACCAACAACAAGATTCATTCTAGACATTTCATATAAGATTTTGAACTTTACATGACCTAATATTTCATGCCAAAGTTGAATATCATTTATAGAAGAGGAAGAAAAATAGGATTCAGATACAAAACCAGCAAAGATATATAAGCCATTTTTCTGGATACCAGAAGCAATAACATTACTGAACTTATCTTTTACATACCACGTATCTTACAACAAAACAACTTTACAGTTTTATTTAGTTAGTTGAGAGCAAGATAGAAGATTCTTTTCAGTTGAGGAACATACAAGACATTCCTAATTACACCATTTGATAATTTAACATTGCCACAAGCTTCAAATCTAATGATAGAATTGTCTCCTAGATAGATGTTTTCTTCACATTTAACTACATTTGAGAGGATACCAGGAGTACAAGTCATGTGCCTAGATGCACCACTATCAAGAATTCATTCATTGTCATTTGAAGTTGAAAGGGCATTATACAAGGTAATGGATTGGTCATCTTTATTTACATGATTTTGCTTTTGATTTTGATTTTTCTTTTGATTGTTAACTTTACTAGTTTTAGCATTCTTGATTGACTTGTTAGTTTTTACTCTACAATCGATTCCTTATGCCTAAATTTGCCACATTTTTTGCAAGTTCCATTAAACTTGAATTTGAAATTTTGACTATTTTTAGCAGAATTAGGCTTAGCATTCGCTTTAAATATAGATCTGATGTTAGACTTATTATTAGAAATGCTATTGAGCTTGTTTTATTTGCCTTATTATTATGAGAGAACATAGCTTGATAAATAGTCTCTTTTGAATAAAAATTCTCCATGGCTCTCTCTTCTTAAATCAACAGGAAGACAAAGTGTCTAAATCAAGAAAATCATTCTCATTCTGATAGTTAGAATTAAGAATTGAGATGTATTTTCTAAACTTTTCATGAATGTTGATCTGAATTATAAAGTAAAGAAACTTGTTTTGAAATAATTCACAGTTGCAGCTATCTAATTGAGTTTTAATGTTCTTAATTTTGGATAAATAATTCATTGTTTTCTCGTCCCCCTTCATAGGAGTTGTGAATAGCTCTAAAACTAGATTAATTATTTTAGACAATCTACTACCTTCATGCATAGTTTCTAATTGTTTCCAAGCATCTACAGCTAGTCCATATGACCTATACGCATTAAGAATTTATCTTTTATGCTTTTCAAAAGGATGGACAAAGCCTCCTGAGATCTCTGAGAGAAAGAGCTAATATTTTCGTGGGTTAGCTTGTCTCCCTGTGGGACATTTTTCTATAACAATCACAAGATCCCAGAGATTTCTAGCCATAAAACAATCTTTTAAATGTGCTCTCCACATGTTATAATTTGTTTCATTTAAAAGTTGAGAATTATCCATTGAAAAACTAGCAGAACTAGTCATTTTTAATGCTCAAACGGTTATCTTGACAAATACAAATAAAAACGAATCAATGAAGCCAAAACAAAGCAGGTAGAGAACAAGCTACATATCTTTTTAATAGCTAAACAAAAGCAAATAGTTAAAAATTGATCAAAAAATCACTTGATTTGATCGAATTTAATAGAATTAATTGGATAATTAATTAATTATGGGCTTAATATTGATTAATTAATTAATAGCTTAAGACCATGGCACAACTAGGAAGAATTTAAAAAATAAATCATTTTGGTCGATTTACGGGAAAGATAATCGAGCTCGGAATGAGTCAAGCTACGATAACTCGACAATTTATTTAGCAACTCGACAGGAAAAGCTCAAAACGAGTTACTTAATAGATAAATACCACTAAAAAAAGCCAAAGAGGGGGACGACAAGTGACACAGATAAAAAATACCAAGAAAGGAATAAAATAGATCCTCGGGTGGATGTGAAGCTTTAAAAAAATAAATACAAAGATATTTTGGGTCCGTAACAAAGTAATAAAACTGTGACGATAAACAAAACTTTTAAAACATACGACAATAAACACGCTTTGACTTTTAATTAGCTTGCACTTCGCAGTGTAACAACTTAGACAGAAGACAATTAATTGAAACAAAAAACCATAAACATATGTGGTTAATTAATTAGTTCACTTATTCATACTTTGACAAAACGCACACAAAATTTGGAAGAAAATTCTAAGTTAAAAAAATCCACTTGTCAAAAAAAATAAGCCAAACTTTTAAAAAAAGGTTTAGGTCCAAAAAATAGAAGACAAATGTCCTAATATTAGTGGCTAAGATAAAGCATAGACCGTGATCGTCGAGGAATGATGAAGATATGGAGGGAATCCATGAGCATAAAAACATTGCACTCAACCGTAAAATGACGTAGCTTCAAGATCAAAGCAAGAAATCACCCATGAGAGCATTATGCATGCATTAAGGGAAAAATGGCTCAAATCCCATATTGTAACTATGCCATTGTATTACTCAAGATGAAAGGGTGTACATATAGTAGTGGGGTGTGTAACTCCCCCACAAATGTAGCCATCAAGAGGTGGGAGTTACATTCCCGGAATAGTTGGTCAAATGTAACTCCTATAACGCTCTATGACACGTGTAAGGCCATAATGACACCCTAGGACACCTAAGCATGGTGAATTTTCTATGTGGAGGAATCCCATGTACTTAAAATATATGCATGGTAAATATCCTACACCAACACCCCCTAAAGCATAGCTTAGGTGGACACATAGATGAAAACAAGGAGAAGTGGGTCCCGACAACAAGCCTGATGAGGTACCCACATACAAGAAACTCTCAAAAAGTGGAGTAAAAGGAGAAAACCCAATGGGAAAAAATCCCCCCAAAAGAGAGACAAGTCCACTCTCTAATCTAAGAAAGATGCCAAAGATGGGTCCCGACCACAGATGAGCCTTGTAAAGGTACCCATGTACAAAGAGGCAATCTCTCGAAAGAAGAAGAAGAGAGAAGAAGAGGGAGATGAGAGGAATGTAGAAGATGCCATGGATGGATCTGAACTCTGCAGCTCTAGGAGGTCTCCCAAAGAATGTCGATCACGAGATCCTCTGCCTCTGGAATGAAGAAGAGCCATCCACACCGAACTATGTGCTTTCCCTTATGAAGGACATAAATGACGTGCTGGAAGTCTGCCCACTCTGTGAAGGAAACCAAAGGTAGCAACATGAAGAACTCTGAGTCTGGTCCACAAAAGTGTGACATAGGTCTAACAAGTGAGTGCAAAGGAACCAAGGTAATGTCACGAGTGTAGAACTGTCAGTATGAAGGGTGAACACCTGTAGAAAGGATGTCCAACTGATGTGAAGGAAACAAAACATCCCCATAACAGAAAATGGATCCACAAGCAAGGGTGGATCAATGAAGGTCTCTAGAAAAGTGGAAGTGGTAAGAGTCCCATAAGGGGCACTCCCAACAATGGAGATGATGAACTCCTATAAAATACTTGTAGATGGATGAGGAACCTGTATTACATCACAAGTGTACATTGTGGAAAGAAGATTAAGGTCAGGAAGATACTCATCCCAATGAGGGGGCTCAACAAACAGAAGAGTGATGTCAGATAGGTATGAGTCATCCAATGAAGGTAGAGGAGTGAAAGGGGCCTCACACACTGAAGGTGGAAAAGAGGCGGTGTGATGACTATATGAGACTGTATATGAGACTTGCTCAATATTTGATGAGATGTGGGATGTGATAACACTCTCTGAAATAGAGAGAGGAGGAGAAGATTCCTCTGTATTACTCTTGACATCAAAACTGGTGCAAAATCCTCATCATCAGAAGTAGAACCAAGTGAGTCTATGTCAATGGAACTATCATCACATGAAGAAATAGAGGAGATAACTAAATCAACAACAACGAAAATGGCAACAACATGTGAAGGGTCTCCATAGAGGGACTGAAGAATTCTCCAGACACGGTGGGGTGGATCTGAGTCTGCCACGTGAAACTAGAGAGATGTGGAGATATGTATCATCAAGTGACCACAAACATGGTCACAAGTGTTGAGAAAGTCATCAAGATGATGATGATTAGTGGGTGTAGGAACTGGCCCAAGCAAGAAGTGTGAAATACCCTCATAGGTGAAGTAACGTTCCATAGAAGCATGCCAAACTGAATAGTTCCTCTCCCAAGAAGAAGTGGCGGAGGCTATAAGGTGATCCTACGACGCTCAAGTCTGGAAAGAGCACCCTCCATGATGTGGAATCAAAATTGCAAGGTGCACAAATGTAAGACGTCGGACTCGGCCGATAATGTGTCATGTGTAATACAAGGCCCAAGAGTACTAATGACCCCCCCCCTCGAATGTGGAAATTTATAAAGTAGTGCATTTACAAAACTAACAATTTCATCACATAATGTGTGAAAAATCATGCAACTTTGACTAAAGAAGTGCTAAAAAACGAACAACAAGTCAAAAGTTTTAGCAAGAAATGATTCCCGCAACTAATGGAAAATTCCAATAAGCCCTACAAACGGATTTAAAAAGTGCCTAAAATGGGTGCAAAGGGTGTCATGTGGGTACTCATTGGAAATGGCATCAAATTTTAGGTAGGGTTTGTTTTTCTGAGGGGGATTAGCCTCTAGCCAAATCCAGACCTCGCTCTCCATCTTCGACACACGAATGAAGGAAATTAAAACAAGGAAAATATATCCCAAAAATATTACAATGCCAATATAAGAATGTTTTTACCTTATAACATTAAAAATGATTGTTTTAACCACCAAACAAGTCTAAAAGGGATGGTCCCAATGAGGTGTCAAACCATGTAGATGCACAGAGTTGTTGCGTATAGCGGCCGAGTTACAACGGATTCAACACCAAACAGGTCGCCACGTGAAATGGAGGTGAGATGCATCGAGCACCCTAGAGACTACTTCATGGAGTCCGAGAAGGGAAGAGAGTGTAACCATTGTAACATAGGTCGAGCGAGGTCAATGCCGTGAAGAGCGCCGAGTTGCACCGTTGAGTCGGGTAACGCCGAGTAGGTCACAAATAATGCATCAATTGTCAGGCTCCAAGTAGTGCACTAGCTAGAGTTCGAAGTGGAAAATGCCAACGCCGAGGCCGAACCAGAGGTAAATGCATTAATCGAATAGAGAGGACCGAGCATGGACAAGAGGTCACGACAGGAACTCGAACAGGAGGAGCAAACCAGGGAAGCCGACTGGAAGCACAACAAGACTCGACCACATGATGCAAGGGCCGAGCATGGAATAAAGGATGAGCTCAATGGTCACGCAGGCCAAGATCCCACTTCCAATGCGAGCACAGTTCAATGCACAACAAAGTTCATGGGAAAGGAAGCCTTAGCAGATGAACACGGCCTAGAATGCACAACCAAAGCCTAAGTAGTGAGCCTACCAAGAAAAATGTCCACAAGGGAGAACTTAAGCCAAAGTACCCATGTTTAAACAAAGCAAACAACGGTGAGTTAACGTAGAGGTATGAGAAAACTATAGGTCGGGTGAGCACGTAACCACAGAAGCCAGTGGTGAATCCAATCATGTGGGAGCACATAGCGAGCTGAGCCCATAGACGTGTGAAACTAGCATCGAGAGTGCTAAAAAAAGCCCAGAGATTCGAGGTGAGAGGTATCAATACCCAATGCATGCAAAATTAATGCATAAGAAAACCAAAAATTTAAATCCAAAAATGTGCCCGAGTAGTGAGTTCACCAATGCAAATGAGTCAATCAGGAAGAAAAACTCCAAGCACAAGAAACCTCGAGCCAACAAACCAAGCATAAGACCCTTGAACAATGAAAGTAGAGCACATGCAAAGGAGAGCTTGCACAAGAAACTACAAGTCAAAGAGTAGTAAGCAACCAAGGTGAGCAACATGATTCTGATCCCCAGCTCTGATACCATGAAAGAGGATATGTAAGAACTGATATCAAAACAATGCACCACGATGAAGTTGCACTTGGTAACATCGTAGCTCCAATGCAATAAGCAATATCAAACAATGGAAAGAATATGCAAATAAGAAAACAAGTCTACTCATTCTCATAGATTGAAAAAGGAAGTACAAATAGGGGTGTTGTGTAAACCCCATGCCTAAACAAGGAAATTAACTCCTATGACACCATTGACACATATGACGTGACTAACGCATATGACACCACTAAAGGAGGAGTTATAATTCCAAATAAGGAATGTAACTCCTATGACACACTAACGCAAATGATAATGACAGATTCTATGACAAAATCTAACACTTTTCATTTGACTCCCTAAGACCTATGACTCTCGCAAGGCAAGATGACTCACCATGTGATGTGGATGATGACTAGGAAGGTCACACACACCAACACCCCCTTCATTGAAGTTGAGGTAGAGATCATGGTAAGCCAGGATAGAAAAGAAAACTCCCTGACAACTAAGAAAGATGTGCCAATGGGTCCTGGAAACTAAATGCCTGATAAGGTTCCCATATACAAACAACATCTTTTTGGAAGGAAGAAGAGGAGACATCTTTCTTATATTAGAGAGTGACAAAGTGTGACAAAGGAGAAATATTTCAATGAACCTTGCAGAGAACAAATAAGTTAATAAAGAGTGAAAAAGTGTGTTAGAAGTACAAGGGACTGAGATGGGGGTGAATAACTCCTACAATAAAATTCCTTTCATTTACCAAACCATACATACATCCATTAATTTTTTATACACCATTCATGATCATGTGTGCTTATTAAGATATGTAAAATCAACCACAAGAGAAATAAAATAAAGTACTCAACACAATAACACCATATGTAAGTGGGAAACCCTCATGGGGAATAAAACCCACTGAAACTCTTCTTATATTACTCAAATCAAATTAATTTAGTGAAGCACCAACTTCACAAGGAGCACCAACCCCTAGTTTAGTAGAGCACTAACCCTATAAGGAGCACCAACCCCTAATTTATAAAATCACACACTCTAAAAGAGGCTACCACCCCATAAAGATGACCAAGCACCAACTCAGCCACTTGAAGATGTTTGATCTCTGAAAATTGTGCTACCATAACTAATGGAAATTACTAATTCAGCTCATAAACCCTAGCTCAAATCCTAGGACATCAAACTTTCTCTTTCTCCTTCTTTATTAACTCTATCCTCTTGCTCTCATGCTATCTTATCTTATTTAACCTATCATTCTCTTCCTTAGCCTTCAAATTATGCTCTCATACCTACAAAATATCTCTCTCTAGGTCACACACCTTCCCTCCAAGAACACTAGTTCAAAAATGAACCAAACAAGCACTTAAATATGTTTTTACTTCCTTCCAAATCAAAAGAGGTCAGTCCATCATGATAATTTCAACCCATATAACTCTATAACATTCAAAAAAATTAATTACAATCACATATGACCTAATTAGGTCATCCTAACCAAAACCTCATTACATGTGCCAAAAATGGCTTAAAACCCCATAGGCACATTCTTAAAAATTCCCTAACATTAGTACCATACTTTTTCATGACCAAAAAAACCCTTACATATGAATAAAATATCATAAAACATTCATACATGGTCACATTTAATATCAACCAATCAAATTATTTCATTTACTAGGCCCAGTTCCCTTTATAATTCTCAAAATAGTTGTTTCCTTCACCCTTCAACACCCTAGAAACTTCATCTGATCACCAAATCACTTATACTAAAACAAAAAATTCTATGTGACCACTCAAAATAAATTTCATAACCTTTATAACACTTCTAAGTAATTTATAAGTCATGAAACATCCTTCACTTCAAACCACAACAACATTTTCCTTCATTAGATCAACCTACCAAAAATGTTATTTCCAAGGTTAGCTCATAAAATAATTTATAAAAACATTCAAGACCCCTAAATTTATTCACTAGATGCCACATTCATCTATATTTACTTCTAGGTGATAGGAAGTATCACTCAATCCATCACATGCTTAAAACAACATCAAACTTGCACAAAAATAGATATTGTCCTTAACTACCAAAAACCTTCTTTCTGAAAAAATGCCTAGAAACCCTATCAAATAACCTCATCATGATTCAAGCCATATATAACTGAAATATCTCTGAATATACTTTCCAACACAACTTTAATCACCTCAAAATTCCACTTGTAGCTCAAGTTATAACCAAAACACTAAACCCTACTATTTGAGATCCCAAAACTACCCTTTGACCAGTCAACCTATTTGGACCTCAAAACACCATGAAAATACATAATCATGACCTGAAACCACCATGTACATAAATAAAAAAATTCCATACATCATGCATTGTCAATTTTACATGCTACTCCTTTGGACCATCTTGTCCTAAAACCTTCTTCTCTAGAAAATATTTTTTTGGTGGGGCCCACATACCATCATGACCTCAACCATACATTTTTGTAAATATTGAGGAGTCCTCTACAACATCCAATCATAAATTTTTTATGAGTCAATCAAAATTGGGATCATAACACTTCACTTTTATCAACTAACTCTCCTACTAAGGTTTAACTAGGGTTTTAGACCACTTTTCCTTCTTAACATTCGTTCATAAAAACATGACGATCAAACAACCTGATTATTTTTGTGAAACCTTATAAAATCACCTTAAAAACAACCCTGAAATCCAAAATTTCTCATTAAAATCATAGGATTCACAATGAGCATCTGAAGTTGCACTTCGAGTTGGATTTTCATTAGATTAGATTCTTACCTCTGTCTCAAAAATCAGCTATATATGACAAAATACACAACATGGGGACCTAAAATTTTTTTAGAGAGCATCATCACTCATTCCTATAATAAATCCAATCATCATAATATCAATACCATAACTCAATATCTCCAATCACTAATACTTACCTATGCATGCATGTTAGATCCTCACTATAACAACTAAGGCCAACTAAAATAATACAATAACTAAACATGAAACCTCTAAAAATGACCCAAAAATACCTATATTCCATTATATACCTATTATCATGCATCCATGATCTAAAATGGCTCTAATACACTTTGTCACACCTCTAAGAAAGCATACCTGCTCCCAATGAGCACATGTAACATGGAGAATCACATGTACCTGCACTATTCCACTATTGTGAGTGATCAATCACCCTCAAATAATGTTATCCAACATGTCAACATACTTCCCAAGCAACCAAGAATCTCACATTGTCAAGCTATACCTCCTAGGAACTTGTATGGGCTTGTTAGAGCAAGCATGCACCACTAAATCCCACTGTAGTAAATTGATAACATCTGAACCAAACCAGTATGTTAACACCATAAAAAACATCATGACATCATCCACATTTTTTGTCATTAATGTGATTTTTCATCAATTATAACACCTATTAGGCCTACATGCCAACAATCTCCCCATTTTTCATTAATGGAAAACACCCTAAACTACTCCCCCTTTTTACATTAATGAAAAAGGCATACCTAAAACCTCATTACCTTTTTACCTTCATTCTTTGGTTAGAAACATCAACCAAAGGTTTCAAATTGACTCTTTTCTTGATTTTTCTTGAAAATATGATTCTTACCTCATTTCAAGCATGCAAATGCAAAGCTCCCCCTAGAAAAAGCACTTCAAACATATGAATATCATCAATATATCATGAAAAACATAATATTTACCTTTCAAGGGAGTTAAAACACCATTCTTCATCTCTTAGACAAGAAAACAAGCACATTTCTCCTTGAACCTTGGACTATCTTGGAAACACCCTTTTTTAACATTTAGTAGTTTGATCAAGCATTCCCTGCTTCTATCACTTAGAGCTTAAGCACACCTGACCAAATTTTTCTTACATGATTACAACATTCCAACACAGCTTAGAGGACTTAAAATAACATGTCAATGCCAAAATCTTCATGTGGAAGGCAATAAGGTGTCTTCATTGCTCATAAAAACCTATAATTTTAAGCATAGCTATCTATACCAAGCTCCCCCTATCATAAGAAGCAAAAATTACACCATAACACCATTCAAAACATTGTCACCAATTATTGTAGTATTGTCTCGAATTCTTTAATTTTTGGGTCAACATCAACATGACAGCCTAAACTTGACCATTTCAACTCATAAACACATTACTTCAATCACATTCATCATGAAAGCTTCATACAAAGGATTTGTAAACACCAATATTACTTTAATCAACTCATCAACATGCCAATCATGATTACCCACATGTATATAGGTATCAATTTGGAGCAAGAACATTGGTTTCAAGTCTTGACAAGCAATAAGACCTTCCAATAACTAAAATCTCTTACAAGCTATGAATGGATGAAGAAACATACTATTTCAAATGAGTGGGAGATTTGAGACTCATTTGATACCTCTGAAACCATGCTCAACCTCTTATTATACCTTCACCTATAGAATTCCATCTTTCTTCATGGAACAACTAAATGCCCTCTAAAACACATGCCACTTAAAAGACCCACCATATGCAAACCAAAAAATTTGAAGAGTGTAAATACCTTTTAGGATGAAATTTAGATTTTAAGAACACTTCATACCACTGAAACAACTTAACTTTGCCTTCTTTGACCATTTGAAGTCTGTAGATCATCATCTTCCACTAGGAACAACTTTAGGCTCATACAAGTATACTTTAGCTGTTGAATCATCAACCAATGAACTTCCAAAACAACTCTAAATCATTTTTACAAAATTTAATACCTCATGAAACATATCCATAGAGAAATAAGCCATCATTCATACTTAAACTTAGTTAACTCTGCTACTATAGAATGCACTATTTAGTATGAACCATGGAACAACACAATTGAACCTTATTTTCACCCATGCATAAGCATAAGTAATACATCATTCACAATTTTAGCACTTCTTAAACTTACAACATCTTTATTACCATGTTTAATCTTGGTCAAACCAATAGGTAAGGTTTTGACAGTCAAACCCTCATCACTGTGCACCATATAAGATCACTCCAACTTTTACACAACAGAAAAAAAAGTATGCATACC
This sequence comes from Taxus wallichiana var. yunnanensis, assembly GCA_018340775.1. Classification (NCBI taxonomy): domain Eukaryota; kingdom Viridiplantae; phylum Streptophyta; class Pinopsida; order Cupressales; family Taxaceae; genus Taxus; species Taxus wallichiana. The sequence goes on from CM031241.1 coordinate 55,272,392, forward strand.
TGAGGATCAGAACTTGTACCTCCTCTAGCCCCATGAACATAGATGATTTACCCAAATTTTCATGTTCTAACTCCTCCAATTTGACCTCCAAAAGTGAGTTTCCCCACCTACCACTTTTAGGGACTGTATAAGCCCAGTCAAGGACAGTGGGGTGGAATTTTTGTCATGATTTGCATATTTTTCACCCATACTAGAAACCAAACCTTTAAACCACATATGTAGTAATGTAGTAAACTTATTCAAATGAATATTGACCATGAACAACCAAATCACATACCTGTAGCACTCCATCTCTTTGTAGAAGCCTGATATTAAAGTAGCTTGAGTCACAATGAACCATTATTTCATAATCATTGATCAAGTTGACACTTGATCATCTTCAAAAACATCTTGAGAGCACATCAACCTGTTGTAGATTCCTGAGGAGCTCCAATATAGAAGCTCAAGGGACCTTATCAGACCTAGAACCTTGCATAGACACCCTAAAACCGACACCATCAATTTATATGAATGCAAGACTCTCATTTTCAATGTTATGACAAATATTGTGACTCCACACACATAAAAGACACAATGACATATATGTCAATGCCATTATACTTCTTTACAACTTCAAATAAACACTTTATGACATAGGTATGACATTGAAAACCATCACAGACAACGATGCGGTATAGACAAGATTTAGACATAAATACTATTGAACAAGATGATTAAGATCTAAAAGTAACTTCAATACACACTTAGGACATGTCAATATGATACAAAATCCTTTATGATACATCATATATTAATCATATAAATTTGAGACCTCATACTCAAACCATATGAGATAAAAACAAGAGAAACACAAAGATGTAAAACCAAATGACCAGATATTTGCACAAGAACCATCACTATGAACAAACACAAGACCATGAGGAGAAAACACACACATACCTTGACCAAGTAGAGATGACATACATTGACATACATATTACTCCCCTCACTTAGATGCTTCATTTTCATTGATACACCTTCAAGAAGCATAGTGAAGGCATATAGGCTCCATGAAGACCTAAAATAAGGTCTTGAAGAGGTCCCAAGCCCCCTTTGGTGCTTGACCAACTCCAATTTCTTCTCCTTTCTAATCTAAGCATTGAGAATCACTCCTTTTTCCATAGAATTCTTCTCTTGATGAGACACCAAGGTCTCTTCTTAGGCTCCCATGACCTTCTAGGGCCATTTTCATACATTCTAGGCCTCTGAAACCCGCTTCTTTTCTCTCTATGACCTTGAGAATTCCTATTATGACCTAAATAAGCTTGATAACAATTTCTAGCAACATGACCAACTATGTTACAGTTATAGCATACCACTAAATTTTGTCTCTTGAGGCCTTCATCTTGATTTTGTGATCCATACAAACAATACCTTGCAATGTGACCTTGTTTATTGCACTTGTAGCATACTATCTTCTTGGAAAACTCATTTCTATTTCCTTTCCATAGCTGAGCATCTCTAGGATCAGATCTCTTGACAAATATCTTCTTACTTTTTCTAGGCTCAAACACTCCTAGATTCCATCCACAATCCTTGGCTTTGTGACCAAATTCACAACATGAATTACATTCACCATTAAAGGATCCTACTCCATTCTTAGAAGAATTTGTCTTGCATTCTTTATCTCTATGACCAAAAACATGACATAAGAAACAATAGCCATTGAATGATCTTTCATACCTTGATGCATTAGGTTGCCTAATAGGCTTGGTCTTCTCATGGTCCTTGGTGTGAGTCACCTTCATTTCTTCCTTGGTTGGAAACTTGTCTTCTTGCTTCAATTCCTTGTCCTTGAGATCCTCATTGAATCCCAAACTAGTCTTATCACTTGTTGATCTTTGTTGGCTAAGAAGATTATCTAGGTCACTTGCACTTTTCTCAAACATTTTCAATTTTCTTAAAACTAGATCAAGTCTTGAATGTAGATATTTCATACCATCTTCATATTTGATGCACTCATATTCCTTTGACTTGAGTTTATCATTGAGAAAAGCAACTTGTGATTTCAACTTGAGTACATTCTTCATCTTTGACCTTTAGAGTTTCTAACAACTCCTCCATTTATGACTCCAAAATATGAATAGTATGACTATGTTCATGAGTATCTTCCTTAGATTCAAGGCTAGATACAACTCTCTCTAATTGTTCCTCAATATTCCTTGTGATCTCATCATGTTCTTTACTCTCATTCTTCAATTTGGCTTCAAGGATCTTAATTTGATCTTCATGATTCCTTTTCATTTCAACAATCTATTGTGTGAGCTTTTCATTCTCATCTCTTGCAAGATTAAGTTCCCTTTTCAATATTTCCCAAGCTGACTCTTCACAATCTAATTCTGAATCACTAAACCCTTCTCCAAATTCACAAGTTACCACTCCTAGGGGAGAGTAAATTTTAGGAATATTTTCTAAACAATTCTTACCTTCACTTGAAGTAGAATAACAATCATCTTTGGAGTTCTTTCCTTTCTGAGAATTCTTCTTCTTACCACCCATTTTTTGCTTCAGAAGATCTCCCACAAGTTGTAAAGCTTCTATAGAAGGGCCTCTCTCGATACGAATTGATAAAATCACAAGGGACCGAGAGGGGGTGAATCAGTCCTATAATAAATTTCCTTTCATTTACCAAACCATACATACATCCATTATATTGTTTATACAACATCCATGATCATGTGTGCTTATTAAGATATGCAAAATCAACCAAAAGAGCAAGAAATTAAAGTACTCAACATAAGAACACCATATGTAAGTGGAAACCCTCATGGGGAAGAAAACCACTGAAATTCTGCTTATATTACTTAAAGAAAAGTAATTTAGTGAAGCACCAACTTGACAAGGAGCGATAACCAACCCTAGTTTAGTAGAGCCAACCCCTAATTTAGTGAAGCATTCACTCCACAAGGAGACTACCACCCCCTAAAGATGACCAAGCACCAACTCACCCACCCGAATTCGTTTGATCTCTAAAATTCTAAAACCAAAACTAATAGAGATTACTAATTCATCTCATAAATCTGGCTCATATCCTAGGGCATCAAACTTTATCTTTTGTTAAGTATGGAGCTTAATTGCTTCACATAAAGCTTGTTTTTACATGTTGCTGGTTTTGATAGTGACCGGCGAGGGTCAAGAAATAACCAGAGATGGTCAAGAAGTGACCAGTGATGTTCAATCATCAACCAACATAGGTCAAGAAGCGATGGCAAAGTAATCGACAATGGTTACCTATGCAACGGTGCTTTGTTTTTCTTGATGAGAATTAGAATAAATATTTTTATTTAAAGATGATTTATTGATTGTAAAAGCATAGTTAGTTTCCCATATATATATATATATATATATATATATATATAGGTATGAGGTATAAGAGAAGACAATAGAAATTATTTGCATGTTAGTTTTCTTAATGAGAAATAAAGAGTAGCTAAGTGAGGTAAAAGCGTTGAACATCCTGGACAAGTGTTGGAAGACAACATATCTTCATTGTATTTCCTCTATAAAGCACTGAATAATAATATTGGCCATTTCTTGGTGGACATAGCCCACACTAGGTGAACCATGTTAAATCTGGTGTTATCTTTCTCTTGTTTATTTTATCTTCTGGCTTATTTCCGCATTCATTCTTATATGCTTTATCGATTATAGATCATGCAACATTGTTATATGGTTTAACCCTAACAACCAGAGTATCAGAGCTTTGTTTGAAGGTTTATTTGTTGACAATATTTACTCACATAGGGTTTTTGATTGAGTGGGAGTAGATAAATGGAAAAAGATAGCAAAATACTTTAGTAGGAAATTTGACTGATCGTAATTATCAACTATGGAAGATGCAGGTGGAGGATTATTTGTATCAGAAAGATATATACTTACCGTTGGATGAGCATGGACAGCCAAGCATGATGACTGATGAAGAATGGAAGGTTCTTGATAGAAAGGCTCTGGGATCTATAATATTGAGCTTGACAGCATCGGTGGCTTCAAATTTTATAGATGCAAAAACCACGGTAGAGTTGATGAAATCTTTAGAAAATTTGTATGAAACTCCTAGTGCTTCGAATAAGGTATATTTGATGAAAAAATTGTTTAATTCTAAGATGCAAGAAGGTGGATTTGTATCTAATCATTTGAATGATTTCCGGTCTATTGTAAATCAATTAAAATTGATATAAATTCCATTTGATGATGAAGTGAAAGAACTTTTATTCTTATGCTCTTTTCTAGATAGTTGGGATAACTTGGTAATGGTTGTTAGTAATACAACAATTGCTTCTAAAGGTTTGAAATTTGATGATGTGGTTAGTGTAATCCTTAATGAGGAAATATACAGGAAAATATTAGGAGAAGCATCATTTGGAAATGCTTTAAATGTAGAAAGTAGAGGAAGATCTAAGGAGAGATCATCAAAGAGAAAGAAGAATGGGAGATCAAATTCAAGACATGGTAGATCTAGATCCAGGTACAGAGATTTACTTTGCTGGAATTGTGGAAAGAGAGGACACGTAGAGAAGAAGTGTTGGTCCAAGGAAAAAAAAATAATACATCCAGAAAAAGGTAAAGAGGAAAATGTTGCAAGTGAGGTAAAGAAATATGCCCTTATTCTATCCTTGGATAATAAATTAGAATCTTTGGTTTTAGATTCTGGAGCTTCTTTCCATGCTACCCCTAATAAGGGTTATTTTAGTAATTATTTTCAGGGTGATTTTGGACAATTTTATTTAGGAGATGATGAGCCATGCAATATTACTAGTAAAGGTGATGTTCATATAAAGTTACAGAATGGAAATCCATGGGTATTGAAAGATGTGAAGCATGTGCCAAGCCTTAAGAGAAATCTAATATCTACAGGGAAACTAGATGAATCTGGATGTGTGGTTACATTCACATCCAACTCTTGGAAGGTTACCAAGGGATCTCTTGTTGTGGCAAGAGGTAAGAAGGTAGGAACTTTATATCTCTGTCTATTGTACACGATTCCTTTTTTGTGCTATCTACTATAGATTCAGATGCAACCATGTAGCATAATCAGTTGGGGCATATGAGTGAAAAAGGAATGCAGATCTTAAAGGCTAAGGGTAAGTTATCATATTTGAAACAATTAGATCTTGAATTTGTGAGCATTGCATATTTGGAAATCAAGAGAGTTAGATTTTGTAAGGTTAAGTCAACAAAGAAGGAGTAGAAATTGGAGCTTGTACACTCAAATGTGTGGGGACCAAATATGGTAACTTCTATTGGAGGATTCCAATATTATGTGACTTTCATTGATGATGTGTTATCTCATTTTTAGTGATTCCAACTAAAATTGAGATAACCATAGAATTTTTTTGACAAAACCTCCTAAAAATGCCCTTTGAAGGAGATTTTCGGGTTTTTAGGTTTCCATCACATGCAAACATGTCTTTTACATGCTTCATGTTGAGTGTCTTCCGAAACCCAAAACCCAATTACATGCTAGTGTATCGGGTTTTCGGAACCCGGAACATTGGAACATACCTTACAAAAAACATGTTACATGTTACTTGATTCCCGAAACCCAAAACCCGAAATGATCCTTTGTATCGGGTTTTGGAACTCGATAAAGATTCGACACGTATTTTACATGCTTCATGTCGGTTGGTTCCTAAAACCCAAAACCTGAAATGATCCTTTTATCGAGTTTTGAACTCGTTAGCATCCAGACACGTCTTTTACATGCTTCATGTCGGTTGGTTCCCGAAACCTGATTTGTTAAGAAAACCTTTGTTTCAGTTTTGGAAGTGTCGAAGCATGATGACATGGCATTAATGTCAAGTTTTTAGTTAGTTGGCACATGTGTCGAGAGAGGTGTAATAAATGCTAGGGCTTTATAAATACTCTAATTTTACACGTCATTTCTACCTGACATATTTTTTTGCTTTGCATGGATTTTTCGTACATGCTCCTTCGACCTCCAAACCTGACTGAACTTCTTGATCAATTTCGTGATCCATCTTCGATCATTTTTCAAATTTCTTGAAGGTATTTTTCTCTTCTTATCATTTTGTGATCTTCGGGTTTGTTTTTGAAGCGTTCTTTCGGCATTTTTCCTCTTTGCTTTTTCTTGCCTCTGGGTTTAGGGTTTAGGGTTGTATTCTTCATTTTTGTTGAATTTCCATGAAAACCCTTGTTTAAAAATCCATCTTGGGTGTTTTCTTATTTCCTTTCATGGATATACTCTTGTGGTTTTTGGGAATAATCTATAAAACTTAACTTACAAACGTGGTGGAGATTTTACCTATTCTGACATCCTAGAAACCCGACACCTGTGTGTCGGGTTTTACAGGGTGTCCGACACCATCCTTGTTCCACATTGTATCAGGTTTTGAAAGCTGCTTAACATCCTTCAATTTCTATTTGTGTCGGGTTTTGCAGGGTGCTTGACATCTTCCAACTTCCGCTTGTGTCGGGTTTCACGAAGTGTTCAGCATCCTCCAAATTCCGTAGACCATCGGGTTTTGTAAAGTGCTTAACACCCCCGATTTCCACTGTGTGTTGGGTTTCACGAAGTGTCCAACACAACCTAGTTTTTTATTATACTCTGTAGTGTGTCGGGTTTCACAAATTTTCTGACAGTCTCAAATCCCGGTTAGTGTGGCAGGTCTGTGGGGTTGCTCAGCAAGCTTCCAAGTCTGATTGTTCAAACAGAGTTATCTAGGCATTCTTTCTTTAGGACTTCTCATGTCGATCCTGGATCATCTAAGGATAAGTTAGACAGTTAGGAAAGATGAAATACAAGTACCAGAAAATGGAATCCCCTTCCTACATAGATTGCAATTACGACATCCGAGATACGAGCTTGGTAACATTGACATGGAAGACTTTTGGAACAGAACCAAGGATTCTTCTCAAAGTCCTTAGATGAATTCAATAACCAACAGTGGCCTCCCTCTTGCAGTAGGATTCCCAATGTCTGCTCAATGCCCCAAGTTCATTTTGGCTTGTGCTTCCAATTATGACTCAGATTCCCGCTCAGTGAAAAATCAAGCAGGAGAAACCATAGTGAAGTTAGACAGGGGTTACTTTGATGACCTCTTAAGATTACCCAACTTTGAGGAATATGTCGACGTAGATCTTAATTCAAAGCACGAAAGCACGGACAAAGATCAAGAAGATTACATCAAGCATGTGAATAAAAAGTTCTTGATCAAGGCCAAGCCAGCCGTCTCTAGGTTTCCCAAGTTTGTCCCTAGGAGTGATTTCATCCTTGAAATTAGTGACATCATCACCCTATTGAGTCAAGTATTTGGACTCCCCGAGTCAAGATACTTTCACGGGTGGATGTATCAATTCATGGTCCTTATAAAGAAGAACGAACAAGGGATTGATTGGAGTAGTCTTATAAGTAATGAGATTGATTCCCAGATGAAGATAGTCTTGACTACTGGCAAGTTTTATATGTCGTCATATGTCACCTATGTAGCAGTCGGCATGAGGAATTATCCAGGGTTGGATGCTAAGATAAGTAAGTCAACCAAACATATATATTGGTATTTCCCTCATTGATAATGAAGGGGTCCGAGGATCAATTCAGAAGAGTGAATGACACCTTCTTTTATGAGAACATCTGCATGTTGAACCCTGATTTAAGAAAGAGAAGAGTCTCTGATGAGGCATGGGCTGAAGTATCAAAATGGGGTTGTATCTTCTTGTAGTTCAAGAAGTTCACATACCTTCAGGTGGTCATGTACCGGGTGATCCTTTCCGATTGCCCAGATTCCTAGGTGATAAGCTGATCCTAATGGAGTTGGTAAGACAATTGTTGGATTTCCACAAATTCCAACAAATTAAACACAAGGCTGTCGTATCCTTCCCTATTTCCATCGAAGGTACACGTGCTCGATAGTGGTTAAAGCTAAGAACATGGTGCATGAGCTTTAGGACAAGTTGAAGAAGCACATGAAGCACAGAGATGGATTTGATTTCCGAGGAGTCCTTAAATCATACGGGACTTTATATCTACATGTTCCCAACATAGAAGATATTTGGGTTGATCTTCGAGATGAAGTTTCCATCCAAAGAAAGGACAATAACAGGTTGAAAATTGAAGAAATCCATATGTTAGATTTATCTGACATCCCAGAGGGCACCATGGATAACGAGAGTGTCCTTGATGCCTCATATGATGGGTTAAATGAAGACCAATATGTATTCCCAACCATTGATTGGTCCATCGCTGAGAAAGCTTCTATTGCAGGGAGAGCTGCTCAAATTCTTGCTCGTACTAAGGCGTGGCTCATTTCTTGGGGAATGAGTTATAAAGAAGGGATTTTTAAAAGCTAGATACTTTGGAAGTGGGACCCTCCAAGGGAAAAAGGAAAAGGATAAGAACCCTTCCAAGAGGCCAATAAAGGTTAAGTTTGTCAGAAAGGGAGAAGATCAAGTAACCACATCAGTGGCCACTCTCCCACAAACAGTTGAGGTTCTTGATTCACCTCCACAACCAGAACAAGGAAATCCTCCTTCAGGAGAAGATATTTTTCAATCTTCCATTCCTCTTTTGGTTGACAGTTCATCAGAGGTAAGTCTTCCTCTTATCTCTCAAGCTCTAATTTCAGAATCATTTCCTCCTCCCATTCAGCCTTCCTTGCCTCAGATTTCTTCACCAAGTTCCTTAGCCATGGCTAGTATCTTCTTTGGCCTCTCACCTCTCCCCACTAGACCTCAGTTAACCATGGATATGCCTCCTCCTTCGTGCCTTCATTCCCTGAGTCCATTGTCACGACACTACACTTGCAGTGGTCACCACTCCACAAGCTAACCTTCCTCCACCTGAGGATGTGACCATAACACCTACAATGGGAGAAACTTCTTCCAATACGCCTCAATGGTTAATAGATTAGACTCCGAGGAAGAGGAAGGTGGTAGTTCCATTACTAGCCTTTGATTTCAATTCCCTCAAGGTCACTCCTACCAAGTCGGCCAAGAAACCCAAAACAGTTTCAAGGATTTCAGTGGATGCCTCAGGGCATAAATTTATAGAAATTGCTACTCTTGTGGCTGATAAAACCAAGGATGATATAATGGTCATAGATTATCAAATCACAAGGGTTGATCTAGGGAAAGTAACAACGGAGGGAGCACAAAGAAGATGCACAAGATGCCATGAATGTGTTGTGCCAGAAGCTAAAGGAAACTAAGGAAAATAGAGATGAGTTAAAAGAGAAAGTACAATAGTTGATATAAGTACTACTCAAGCTCTCAAAGCCTCCTAAGTCAACACCATCATCCTCTACTCCTATCAGGTTTGATTTCTCATTGGTACCCATGATCGAGAAGATTAATGAGAAGGGGAGAATGGTCGATGAATGGATCCAAAGGCTGCTCCTGTAAGGAAAAGAAGTCATTGATGACACCGTGGAAGTCTACAAATCCTTGGAGGATATAAAGAAGGATGGAGAGAAAATGGATGATGAATTTTCAGTAGAAGTCGGGAACCTAGAGTTAACTTTTGAAGCTCTCCAAACACTGAAACAGGTTCCATCCCGCATCTTGGTTGAAGAAGGCATCATTCCACATGGGGACAAACATTTTCAACTAACCAAAGCCATTAGATTCAGAATAAAGATTCTCAATGAAGCTTGCAACAAATTGAGGGAATCAAGAGATCAATTGGTCGATGGCACGAATGACATAGAAGAAGAGCTAGTCAAGATTTGTGCTAAGGTGTTGAGTGAAAGCTCGGGTATTCTTCTTGTTGATGATCTTTACAAGCAGATCCAAGAATCAATTCAGCATGAACCAACTTATGGATTCAGCCTAGAAATCATTGACAGGTTTGTGAAAATTGAACATTCTTTGGAAACCCTGAGGAAACTCAACAAGAGACTGAAAAATCTTCCTAGCAACGCTAGCGATACTCAAGAAACATGTGAAGTTCTGAGTGATCATTCCACCGCACTGATGAAAATGAGATGCAAGGTATAATCTAAAAGTTCCAAGAATTTCGGGACAAGCAGGCTTTGTTGGAGGAAGACAAAGATGATGAAACAGAATAGGCACAATGTTGCATGTCATTTCAATCCTGAAATTGACATGTCTTTTTCATTTTTGTTTCATCACATAGGAAGCAAATTTTGACTTGGTCTCCTACGTGAGAGTCAAGCAAAGTAGGACTCTCATTAAAAAGACTATTTTCTAGGATTTATCCTATTTTCTCTCAACTCCTTTTATTATAAATAAGGGACACTTATGCATTCCAAAGGGTTGTGATTTTTGGAATATTGAGATCTATTGTGAAGAAGAAAGACTTTGTGTTTTCTTTTAATCATTTGAGGAATAGGAGCTAATGCTATTTTGCAAACTTTGTGTTGTGAGATGTATCTTTCTTAAGATATTGTTCTTATGTTCATAATATTAAGCTATTCTTTGTTTAGCATCTTGATTGTTCTAATCATTTCAAACATTACATTTGTTGTCTAAAAACGCGTATGATTATTTCGTGATCTGCATTTTCTCGAAAGAAAGTATGTTCCCCTCATTTCCTTTCCATTGTGTTTCTTCCATAATAATAATAATTTCCTTTCCGATCCATTTCATTTCAAAAGAGCAATATCTTCACTTATTATGGATATGGATTTTGGGATTCTATCCCAACCCTAATGGTTAGATTAGTGTGAATAATGTACATATTATTTCTATTGTGTTTAACATTAGTAATAAATAGGCAGCCTCACCTCTCTTTGAGGAGGATTTAATCCTATGTCTTTGTGGTTGAACCTCATATTTTGGCTTGAAAAATATATAACCAACATGATGCCACAAGGAATGTATGGATCTATTGTATTAAGCGTAAATATGATGTTTTTGAAACTTTTAAAAGGTGGAAATCCCTTGTGGAAAATGAAACAAAATTTAAATTAAAGTGCCTTAGATCTGAAAATGGTGGTGAGTACTACAACAAGGTTTTTAATGATTATTGTTCAGGTGAATAGAGTACGAAGAGAAAGAACGGATCTATAACTCCACAGGAAAATGGAGTTACAAAAGAATGAACAAAACAATCATGAAACGTGCTAGAAGCATGAGGATACATTTCGAGTTTCCTTTGAAGTTTTGGGCGAAAAGGATACGATGAGTGTACTTGATCAAACGTGGGCCTTCAACATCACTTGATGGTGGAATGCTTAGAAGAAGCTTGGTTCGGAAAAGAGGTAGATTTTTCTTTTCTTATATTTTTCGCTCGTAAGCTTTTGTGCATGTTGATAGGGAAAATAGGAGGAAGTTGGATGCTAAATCTAAGAGATGTGCTTTCATTGGTTATGGTTCTAGTGATTTCGGATATTGGTTTTGGGATTTATAAGATTCTAAGATTGTTAGGAGTCGTGACGTTAATTGAAATGAAAAAATAATGTACATGGATCAGGTTTTGGTGCATAAACATGAACAGTTAATGAGATTTTGAAGGAAAATCAATTTTAGACCTAAAGTAGACATCCACTGACACTAACATCGGTTCTACGAAATTGATGTTGGTCGAAGCTAACCGGCATCGGTAGATAGGATCGAGTTCAAAACAGATAACCAAAGTGGAACTAGTGTCAATAATCCTCGAACCAATGTCGGTAAGGTAACCACAGGCTCGATTAAGCGAAAAGAGGAACCATGGTCGATTACAGGTGGCCGGCATCCATCTTGACAAATATTGACGTGAATGTGCAACAGCATAGAATGAGCCCTATACACCCCAAATCTCGATTAATAAGGTCACAAAGGGTAAGTAGACCTCTAGAGAGATTTTCAATTTCCTTTTCTTATTTATCATTGGTGATAGTGGTGAACCGTAAAGCTTTGAAGAATTAATGCAGCTAGATAACCATGTGCGGTGGGAGCATGGCATGGATAAGGAGATGGAATCCTTGGAACAAAATCGGACATGGTATTTGGTCAAGTTTCCAGCGAGTAGTAAAAAACTCTGACAAACAAATGGGTTTACTGAGAATCAAGGAAGAAGAGGGTGGACTAAAAGGTACAACACGAGGCTTGTGGTAAAGGGATTTACACAAAAATCAGGTATTGACTTTGATGATATTTTTTCTCCCGTAGTTAAGATGACTTATATTCATACTATTCTAAGTTTGGTTGCAATGAAGATTTACATTTAGAACAACTTGATGTTAAGATGACTTTTCTTCATAGTGATTTGGAGGAAGAGGTTTATATGCGAAAATCACTTGGTTATGAAGTCAAGGGTAAGGAGAAACTTTTGTAAAAATTGAAAAAGAGCCTATATGGGATCGAGCAAGTTTCAAGGCAATGGTATTTGAGATTTGACAGCTTTTATGCATGAGCATGGTTATATGAGATATGAATCGACCATTGTGTTTATTTTAAGAAGCTTGAAAATGGGAGCTATGTTATTTTATTATTGTATGTGGATGATATGTTTATTGTAGGATCTAATATACATGACATTGGTAAAATCAAAGAAAGGTTAGCTCACACATTTGTAATGAAGGATTTGGGAGCTGCAAAGAAAATCCTTCGCATGCAAATTCAAAGAGACAGAAAAACAAGAAATTGTATTTGTCTCAAGAAGCTTATATCAATAAGGTGTTGGAAAGGTTTAACATGCAAGTTTCAAAACCTATTAGTACACCTATGGCTAGACACTTAAAATTGAGAAAAGAGAAGTTTCCTTCATCATACGAGGAGTTTGAGTACATGACACTCGTTCCCTATGCTTCAGGCGATAGGAAGTCTTATGTATGACATGGTTTGTACTAGACCAAACATTTCACTAGTAGTGGGAGTTGTGAGCATGTTTATGGCTAATCCAAGTAAAGAACATTAGAAAGTAGTCCAATGTATTCTCAATTATTTGAGAATGACACCTGGCATGGAGTTATGCTATGGAGGGTAAGATACTTCTTTGTGCGGCTATGTTGATTTAGATATGGCTAGATATTTGGATGGTAGGAGGAGCACCACTGGATATGTTTTCACAATAGGTGGAACAACAATTAGCTAGATTTTGAGATTGTAGAAGGTTATGGCTTTGTCTACTACAGAGGCATAGTATGTTACAACTACAAAAGCTAGCAAGGAGATGATATGGATGATCAGGTTCATGGAAGAGTTGGGTAAGGAGCAAGAGGATTGTAGATTATATAGTGATAGTCGAGTGTGATTCATCTAGCAAAGAACTTAGCATTTCATTCAAGAACGAAACACATTCAGTTGAGGTATCACTTCATATAGTAGGTGTTGGAGGATGGACAATTGAATTTAGAGAAATCCATATGAATGAGAACCCTGCAGATATGCTAACTAAGCCATTGGTAAGAGATAAGTTGGAGCTTCACTCCACTTATGTTGGTCTTTGATTTTGACTTGAAGAGGAAGAAATGGGCCAAGGAAAAGGAACCAAGGATGGTGATGCACAAGATGCGGTCAAGGCAATTGATCTCTAAGTGGGAGATTGTTAAGTATGGAGCTTAATTGCTTCATAGAAAGCTTGTTTTTACATGTTTTTGGTTTTGACAGTGATCGGCGATGGTCAAGAAGTAACTGGTGATGGTTAGGAAGTGACTGAAATGGTCGAGAAATGAGCGGTGATGGTAGGAAGTGACCAGAAATGGTCAGCAAGAATCGCAATGGTTACCTGTACGGCAGTGTTGTATTTTTCTTGATGAGAATTAGAATAAATATTTTTCTTTAAAGATGATTTCTTGATTGTAAAAGCATAGTTAGTTGCCCATAATAGATATCTATGCATGTATGCATTCCATGAGGGTATGAGGGAATATAATAGCAATTTTTTCATGTTAGTTTTCTTGGTGAGCAAGAAAGAGTAGGCTGAGTGAGGGAAAAGCATTTAACATCCTAAGATGTGTTGGAAGATAGCAAATCTTCATTGTATTTCCTTTGTAAAGCACTTTGAATAATAATATTGGTCATTTCTTAGTGAACATAGCCCACACTTTGGGTGGACCAAATTAAATTTGGTGTTATCTTTCTCTTGTTTATTTTATCTTCTATCTTATTTCCACATTCGTTGCTTTCTATGATTTATCTTATTATAGATATGTGCAACATTTTATATGGTTTAACCCCAACATCTTTATCCTTATTTATTTACTCTATCCTCTTTCTCTCATGTTATCTAATCTTATTTAACCTATAATTATCTTCCTCGGCCTTCAAATCATTCTCTCATACCTGCAAAATATATCTCTAAGTCGCACACCTTCCTCCAAGAGCACTAGTTCAAAAATGAACCAAACAAGCACTTAAATATGTTTTTCTTCCTTCCAAACCAAAATATGTTGGTCCCTCATGATAATTTCGACCCATAAAACTCTAAAACATTCAAAAAATTAATTACAATAGTCGCATATGACCCAATTAGGTCATCATATCCAAAACCCTCATTACATGTGCCAAAAATGGTTTAAAACCCCATAGGCACATTATTAAACATTCCCTAACATTAGTACCATACTTTTTCATGACCAAAAACCCTTACATATGAATAAAATATCATAAAAATTCATACATGGTCGCATTTAATATCAACCAATCAAATTATTTCATTTATTGGGCCTAGTTCCTTTACAATTCTCAAAACAGTTGTTTCCTTCACCCTTTAGCACCCTAGAAACTTCATCTGATCACCAAATCACTTCTACTAAACCAAATCATGCTAGGTGACAACTCAAAAAAATTAATAACCTATAGAACCCTTCTAAGCCAGATATAAGTCATGAAACAACCTTCATTTCAAACCATAACAACGCTTTTCCTTCACCAGATCAACTTGCCAAAAACATTGTTTCCAAATGCTAGATCATAAAATAATTTATAAAAACCTTCAAGACACAAAAATGATTCATTGTATGATAAATTCATCCATATTCACTCTCCAAGTGGTAGGAAGTATCACCCAATCCATCTCATGCTTAAACCAACATCAAACTTGTACCGAATCGCCAAAACCCTTATTTTTGAAATAATTCCTTAGAAACCCTTTCAAATCACCTCATCATGAGGCAATCCTTATATAACTATAAATATATCTGAATATAATTTCCAAAAAACTTGAATCACCTCAAAATTCCACCTGTAGCTCAAGTTATAGCCAAACCACTAGACCCTATTATTTGAGATCCCAAAATTACCCTTTGACTAGTCAACCTCTTTTGACCTCGAACACCATAAAACTACATAATCATGACCTAAAACCACTATAAACATAAATAAAAACTCTCATACATCATGCACCATCAATCTTTCATGCTACTCCTTTGGACCATCTTTTCCTAAAACCTTCTTCTCTAGAAAATGTTATTTTTGGGTGGGGGCACATACCATCATGACCTCAACCATACATTTATCGAAATTTTGAGGAGTCCTCTACAACATACAATCATATATTTTGATTAATTAATCAAAAATAGGCCACACCACTTCATTTTTGTCAACTCAACTCCTAGCTCTAATAGGTTTTATACCACTTTACCTTCTTAACATTTATTCATAAAAACCTTATGATCAAACAACCTGATTATTTTTTTGAAACCTTCTAAACTCACCTTAGAAGAAACCTTGAAATCCAAAATTTCCCATTCAAATCACATGATTCAAAAAGAGCATCTGAAGTTGTACTTTGAGTTAGATTTTGCATTGGATTTTGACCTGTCTCACAAAATCAGCTTATATCTAACAAAATACACAACATGGGGACCTGAAATTTTTCTAAGAGCATCATCACTCATTCCTATAACATATAAAATTATCTTAATATTAAAACCATATTTCAATATCTCTAGTCACTAAGACTTACCTATGGATGCATGTTAGATCCTCACCACATGCAAACTAGGGCCAACTAAAATGATGCAATGACTGAACATGAAACCTCTAAATATGACCCAAACATACCTCACATGCCACTATATACTTTTTAGCATGTATCCATGAGCTCAAATATCTCTAATACACTCAATCAGACCTCCAAACAAGCATACCTACTCCCAATAAGCACTTGTAACATGGAGAATCACTGTACCTACACTATTCCACTATTGTGAGTGCTCGAGAACCCTCCAATAATGATATCCAACATTTCAACATGATTCTCAAGAAACCAATAAGCTCACATTATCAAGCTATACCTCCTAGACACCTATATGGGCTTGCTAGAGCAAGCATGCACCATCAATCCCACCAGAGAGGTTGATAACCATCTGAACCAGTATGTTAGCACCATAAACAACATCATGACATCATCCTACAACATCTAATTTTTCATTAATGTGGTTTTTCATCAATGACAACACCTATTAGGCCTACATGCCAACACAAAGAAAGCTAGATGGCACTTAAAGATTGGATTGTGCTTCGTAAAGTTAGAAAGTCACATAAAATTAAAGATCTAAGAAAAATGATGATAGATTGAAGCCACTTGGCACTCTATGAGTGGATTTGGATTTGCAAACATGAAAATAATAACAGTGAATCTATTTGGAGCAATTTTATTGGTCCAAGTTTCATAAAACCGATAGGATCAATATAAAAATGACAAAGTGAAGCTAGATGGCATTAAACGATTGGATTGGGTTTCCCAAAATAGATCTAATAAAAAATAAATATTTATAAATTTGGGGCAGATTTAACCACTCCGAACTAACTATATCTAAAGATATCTTTCGGATCCACAATTAAAAATAGCACTAATGGCTATAAATGGCACAAAAATTTAAAATAAGCTCGTAGACGATGAATTTAATCCATAAACGACTAAAACAAGATGTAGAAGAAAATATCTAAGCATACAATATCTCAAACATGATCTAAATAGCCATTTAGCCAATATTTCAAAAAATATTTAGGTGGGAATTGGAAATTTAAACCTAGTTAGCTTGAAGACAACTCGTGGAGCAACTACGGCTTTGGAGATCTCAGAAATAGACTTCAAGCTTCTTTTCTCTAGCTAATTAAAAGCTTCCAAATCAACCCTGCACATGCATAATCACTTGCTCTAATACCATGTTAGATTTATTAAGGGAAATATAATTGACAAATTACAGTTCCACCATTAAAAATTGAAGACTATAGATTATGATGTGTAGTTAAATAAGACACAACATTAGCTTAAATAAATAGCAAATTGCATAGCTTAATGAGTAAGAGCTGAAAGCAAATAGACATAGAACATAGAGACAGTAACACCAGATTTAAGTGGGGAAAACCCGAAGGTAAAAAAACCCACTGAATAAATCATTGTTTGTTAT
The DNA here is from genome assembly GCA_018340775.1 of Taxus wallichiana var. yunnanensis. Lineage (NCBI taxonomy): Eukaryota > Viridiplantae > Streptophyta > Pinopsida > Cupressales > Taxaceae > Taxus > Taxus wallichiana. The sequence continues at coordinate 55,289,689 of CM031241.1, forward strand.
TAATAATTTTTGATATAGCTTTTACCCAACACTTCCACTTCGCTCTTTTGGTCTCTTGCAAAGCTAGTTCTCACAATGCTTTAATGCAATGATTGTCGAATAATTTTCCCGATCGATATATCTATCTAGATATCAATTTAGTATAAATATATTCATTCTCATATCCAATCCCGAGAGGGATCACCCTAATCAATAGGGTGGGTGAATCAGTTGAGTTGCTTCACTCTTAAATGTATAAGATCTTTGTGGAAGATCTTCATAATAAATTTTGATAGAACAGACTTTTTAAAAAATATTGGGGTGTACTGTAGTGGTAGATAAGTCACTTGACATTATCACCCTAACACAACAAATCAAAGCCTTCTATATGACATCCTACCTCATGTATACAATTGCAGCCTATAGGGTATGGATAGGATTATCATCGCTAAAGATAAGAATAATGCACCATTTTATGATTGTTACCCTTAACTGACTTATGAAAACAACAAGACTCGTCAAATAAAATTCAATGATGCCTTTGCAATGTTCATATTCAGGCTATTGGAAGGTGATACAATTGAGAGGGTATCTATAATCAAGGTAATTAATTTCCACCTATGACATCCTCTTCATCTAGTTCAGAAGTTCTCATACATCGATTAGTTGGTTTTGAAGGTGTTCCCATGTATTGCAGTGAAAAATTGGTTCTTGTGGAGGTTTGCAGATATTTGGACATGTTACATAGAACTTGCAAGGATAAGAAGATCATAGGTATTTAATTTCCTATCTCCTTGGGAAACTATACATGCAGATCTTCCTTGGATGCTCAGAATATGGAGAGAACAATCACTGAATTCAAGTTTCACACATACCAAAGAAGATCCTCCTTTGATATTAAAGGATTTTCTATCATTTGAGAATGTCTTACTATCATGTTCCCACAATCGAGGACTACTGGGAGGATTGTGCAGATGAGTATGAAGTGAGGAAAAGATACTTTGGGAGACTTTCTCTTCAACAAATCAACTATTTTAATTTGTATCATGTTCCTAAGGACTTAGAGGATGATGATGATGATGTATATTTTGTATAATTCATCAAAACCATTCTGTATATGCCTCTCCCAACCATTGATTGGTCCCAGAAAGAGAGAGATGATCCTTCTGAGATGAACAATCCTGTGATAGTGAGGACAAGGAAATGGTACAATAGAAAGATGAAAGAGTATAAGAAAACAATGAAACAATCTTCTTCTCAAGAAGCCTCCACCTCACACAAGGAAGTCTCCACTCCTCTTCAAGAGGTTCCAATATAATTGACTCCTTCCTCACCCTTAGATTCCTCAACCAAGGTGTATTCCAATAAATATAAAACAAAGGAGGCACGAAAGATTGATGAAATACCTAAGAAAGAAGTAGAGAAGGAGAAATTTCAGAATCAGGTTGAAGAATTTGCACCCATGCTTGAAAAAATATCATAGCCTCTAGAAGAATACATAAAGGAAATTGAGGAAATAAAGGATGAATCAGAACAAGGAGGTGAAGAATAAGAAAATAATGATGAAGAGGAAGAAAGTGAAGATGAGGAAGATGAAGTAAAAATAATTGAACCTGACACAAGAAAAGCTAGTAGGCCCAAGCTTGATGTCAAGAGACCAAATTCTTCCTCTATTGAAGTACCTACTCTTGAGGTTCCCACTACTCAGTCTCTTGGTCCTCCCAATGTCCTTGCATTGGCACCTCCTCTAGCTCCACCTTCTAGTGATTCATTCACATGGGTACAACCCATGATTGATAGTAGGAAAAGGAAGGATTCTTCTCATATTGTTGCTCCTAGTTTTGATGTAGTGGTTTCGTACGTACCCAAAATTGTATGTACTGCACCACCGGAAAGATGTTACAAATGCCCCGATGATGATACAGGTCTCCTCGCAAGGTGTTCGGAATCCAGAAAGCCCGTTAAACATGCGTTAACATCCCGCATGCCCCGCTTAGCCCCTGCGTGCTTTGTTTTTCTCCTTTTTCCTCTTTTCTTGCCCCTTTTGCTCTTGATGTGAAACACTTGCCGCCTTAAGGGCGCGCGGTCCTGTGCGCGTTTTCTAGAACGTTCTTTTGACGCGACCCGCATGAAATATCACGATTCACCAGCTTTTCCTTGCCGACTTGAGCATGCATTTATGTTTTTGGTCCCCTGGAATAGTGATTTATCTTTGTTTAATAGTGGGAGAGTTCAATTTGAACTTGCCTTCTGGTGTTTGTAAATGCTATAAATATGTAGCTTGTGCTGAGGCAAAAGGACCCATTTCCTTGTTAGAGTTTTCTGTTTTTCAGTGGTTTGGTCTGTTAGCTTGCTTAGGATTGATAGTATAGTTCATTACATGTTTAGATAGTATTGTTCAGCTGTTGGTAAGCCACATACCCATCTTGTGCAGGCAGTGCTGTTGTTTCACCCATGGTCTGGTTTGTTTTGGTCTTGGTTCTTTGGTCTGGAGTCTTCATTCTTGAGCTTTAGTCTTCAATACTCAGTCCTAGATTTATTTTATGAATCATTTTATTTTAGCATGGATTAGAATTCTGAGTATTTAGTTATGCCTCACTGTACACCGACAACGATCCTGCTAGGAATCGTATAGGCCAAGCTCTGTTCTCTTGTGCCATCCCTCTCCTACTTGTACTTCGTTGTATTTCTCTGAAGCTGCTATTATTCATTGTTTGAGTACCTGCTTGTTTATCATTTTGTTTTATCATTGCTGCAACAACCCTGCTAGGAATCGCATAGGCCAAGCCAGTTCACTTGCGCCATCCCTCTCCTACTTGTGCTTTGTGCCATTTTACTTCAAAGTAATTGTCATCCCAGTTCCTTCTCTTGCTGATGTTGCCATACTCCTACTCTTTCTGGATTCACGTGAACATGCAAGAACGAAGAGATCACTCTGAGGGGACAAGCTACAACACAACTGGATTTGCCTCTGCTCAGTAAACTCCAGGTTTAAATCGTCAAAGTTATTATCAAATAGAGTAGTGAATCATTTTATTTCAGTTAAAGCTCGCTTTCAATATTGCCGGGGAAGCTGTGGGGAATGATAGTTTCTGAGAAACTATGATTTGTTCCTCACTTCTGAGGTAGGATTGAAGGTTTTCAATTAAGTTAATTAGCTGTCTTTTATTTAGATTCACACATCTGCACAGGTGAATAACCACACCGGGTTATCTCACTTGTTTAGTTTTAGTATAAAAGTAGTTTAATTGTTGCTTGTAATTATAATGTTTCAATCATATATTTTGTTTAGATTAGTTTCCCTTTCAGTAGTAGTATAAATTGTTATTTTCAGTTTAAGTTAATTTGGAGATTCCATAACTAGATTAAACGCTTAAATTCTAGTTAGGAGGGTAAATCACTAGGGAATTTATGCTACCCGCTCATAGCCTCTAAATCTCCCCTTTTTCAGTTTAGCTACCAGGAGATCAAACTACCAGATCTTAGTCACTGATCCTCCCATGGTTAGCCATAAGAAAGTTGCTTGCCGATTCTCATCCTCGCTTGTAGCTTTTCTATCATAGAAAACTGACCATAATCCCGGCTGTGACTTCATCTAAGTCACCCGCATTTCAAACCACCGGCTGTCTCGGCACGACCTCGGGAGGTCGGGTACGGGGAAGGTCACTTGTCGATTATCATCCTCGCATGTCACTTTCCCATCGTACGCTTTCCTTTCTTGGCACAAATCCTCACCCACCACCAAATAAATCTAATAAAACATCCCATTTGGTCTTAGATTCCAAGGGACAACAATTTTTGGAAATTGCAAAGCCAAAGGAGACAAGGATGAAAAATACATAACTATTACAGATTTAGAGTTGACAATAATTTCACTTGGGGAATCCACTCTGAAGGAAAAGTGCAAAATCTCAAGGAGATTGTTTCCAAGGTAATTGAGAGGGTAGAAAAAGGAAAGCAAAAACAAGAACAACTAGAGGAACAAGTTCAAGTTCTCTCTAACTTTATAAATTCCTTTCTCTCAACTAACAAAACTCCTCTTGATCCTACTCTTCTCTCCTCGGTGCCTCCCGCAAATATCCTTTCGAGTATGATATCAAGACCATAACAAAAATCTAAAAACATGCATCATTTGGTAGATCTAGTGAAGCATTGGTACAAGGAATGTTGGTTTCTGGATTGAGTTTTATTGATGAAGCATAAGATGTATGATAACATTTCTTCAACACAAGATCAATTTAATTCAACAATCAGTGTTATTGAGAAAGAACTCAAGATTTGGTTGGATAGTATTTAAGATATGAGAATCATGAGTACAAATGATGATAAGATTTTTTTGTCTCATAATATCTTTGATGATTCTAATAATAACTTATCCAATAAAAGAGTGTATAGTGTCGGATGGAGAATCAATATTCTTAAAGAAGCAGCAATTGAATTAAATAACATGGTACAAAAGGGATAATCACTAAAATCAGATATCTTTGTTGATCTACAAGATATCCATTGAAATTTCTATAAATAAAATTTTGTAGAGAGAAATTCATTTGATGAATTCAAGGCCAAATTCAATTCATTTATTAAGGAAGACTTGTTGAAGGTAGATTCGATTAACAAAGAGAAAATGGAAGAACTCTCTAACTTGCATAATGTTTTTGTGGAAGCCACTAAAGGCTTGTTGTAGAATGGATGGATAGCGAAAGAAATGGAGTACTCCCTTGGTATTTGGTTGGCTGCCATGTCAAACACAATCATTCCCAAGGTCATGGAGATTTCTAATGTTGTTTCCAAATTCAGAGTTCATGTTCTCAAGATAAAGGTTGCAGTTGTGCCACTTTCTAATGTTCCTTCTTCCAGTTCATAATATTTTTCTATCTAATTGTTATGTTTTGAATTTTCTTTATTATTTTGATAACCAAATTGTAAAATAAATTCAACTTATGTAATAAAATAATTAAGTGTTTTTTTTTGTATTAAGGGCAAATAGTTTTGAAGGGACTATACCTTATACAAAAGGGTTCAAAAGCCGAGAAAAAGAGAGAGAAGTAGCCCGAGAGGGGCAAAGCAGAGACAACCAAGAAGTCTCAACAGAAATATTACAAAATAGGTGAAAAGTGGATCAAAACGTACAAATATCCGGATCTAAGACAAGATCAAAAAGAAGCCAAAAGAGAAACAGAAAAAGCGAGCTCCTTAAAAATAGCTCCGAACCGCCAGAGGACAGCCAGATCGCAGCCAAAAAGCAAAGCAGCACAACAGCCCGTTACTTGATGGCCCTGTCAATCTTGGTCTTGATGGCCTGCAGTGACATGAAAAAAAAAAATGGCGGTGGGCTTGAGAGGGGTCCTTCATGTCTGCTTGGGAGATTGCAATGTCCCTATTCTCTTTAGGGCCCCATATGTCTTCATTGATTCCACTTAAACTAAACACTGTGGACATGTTGTTCAATGAAGTTCAATGAAGTAATAAACTAATTAAGTGTTTAGCACTTAATTAAAAGACAATTAGTTAGAAATTTGGTTACATCCTCCCCTCGTCTATATAAGGCTTTCTTCTCATTTGTAAAGGGGTTGGATATTGGTGCTCTAGAATGTAAATACATAATTTTGATCAATACATAAGAAGAAATCTCTTTTTCCATCTCATATGTGTTCTTTCCTTTTCTCTTTCTTTTCCTGCAATTTTTGAATGTGAAGAATAATATATGTGAATTGTGAAACTTTGAGTTCAATTCATAGAATGTGATGTGAAGAACTTTTTGTCTATCCACATTTATATTTTATGGTTTTCATATGTATTAACTCACATGTTCTTGAGATCCTTTGCATGCATTAGTAAGATATAACTATGCATCTTCTATATCTGAATGTGTTACCTTCTTCACTTATTTCCTTTACAGTAGTGGGTAATATTGTACAACCAAGGAGGATACTTGTATCCTTGATAAATAAATTAGCCTAAACTTTGCTTCCATAATTCATACTTCTTTCCTATACAAGTTGTTGTTTCTTCCTCTAAAACCCTATTCCTTGTTTATCTTCTGTATTGAGAATATTGATAATATGGAACCATTCATTGCACCAATATCCTCATTCAGGTTTGATTAGATTGTACATTTGTATATATTTAGATTCTCAAGTTTTTGGTGAAATAAGGGAACCTCCCCATAAAGAGGAGAGAATGTTGTCTCTTTAATTGTTGTTTGTTTTCAATGACCAAATTTCCAACCAACAAAGTCCTTGTTCAACTTTCAAATATGGATCTGATGCAATGGCATAATGGAATTTTGATAAGTATTGAAGAAGTATACATTTATTTTACCAATTCCAACACAAAATTTAACAAAACCATACTTACAATTACCTCTTACAAGAAACAACAAGAACACAACTTTATTCAACATCTTCCCATTTACACTTTAGATTACAAAGAAACTTTTTTTCCTTCAATGAGTGAAATGGAGAAGAACATGGGGAAAAGAATTTTATATTATATACACACAAAACTAATAGTCATTTTTTCATATCCACTTCCAAAAATGCAACACTTATCATTATGAATCCTTTATATAATAATGTAAGAGCCATGATTTCACTTTTATGTTACCAAAATTAGAGCACACTAGTTTAAATAACTAATTTAAACTTGTACAAAATAGTCAAAACAACAAAGTGACTTTTCACCAAATAAGTACAATAACTTGGTGATCCACATGTAACAAAATATTCAATACATCCAAATGTTTATTCTTTTCTATCACCTACTACACCAAATAACACTAAAGAGGAAGTGAAGGCAATATTTCCTCTTCATCCATGCAATGTGGTGAGTCACATCTATTGCCCCATGAATTATAAAAGGAAAGATCACTGCTCTAAGATGATAAAGGTTTTATCCATTAAATACAAAAAGAGAGATATCATTGTGCAAAATATAGGGGAAGCATAAGAACATATTTATGGCAAGATGATGAGAATCCTAAAGCGGGAAGGGATGGTTTCCACACTACAGATCTATTGAACATAGTAAATGTTTTGTGGAATGAGGATATTTCCCATAATATATCCAAATTACTCATGACTCTATTAGAAAGAGCGTCAAGTGGAACAAATAAATAAAATAAACCTATTTGGTATGTAAATACTAAGAAGGCGTGAGATATGGATACTCGATTGAATATAACCCTTGGAGGGTGTGAAATAAAAGATGTCATTTTTATTTTGGAAGAACTAATAACATGATGTCAATGTCCACTTGGGAACTATGGGAGCCCCTATTTTGGATTGTAATTCAGATTACTCTCAGCTTGCAGATTATGGGAGGGTAGATTGAATTGGTTGGCTTAATGATGTGGAAATATAGGTTGGAGATCTGAATTTAAAAGGGAATTTGAGTCGATTGACCTAAAAACTAATGAAATGCACTATCTTGGTGTTAATTGGGAAGAAATGGGTGTATGGTGGCAATATGACAATCAACACAATAAAAACTCAGATGGAAGTACACCTCGATGACTATTGTTTTCATTCTAATAAATATATCTAAAAAAAAAACCACACATTATTCCTAAAGAACTTGTCTTCGTACATTCGCATGATGTTGAGAGTTGGTTTAAGGTTAAACATCAAGAAAATGCTACATTAATGAATTAAGAACATAGATGAGTGCAAAGAAGTTTAGAAACTAAGAAATTCTTGTTGTTGCAAATTAGAAATTCATTCACATATGCATAATTGTAGTGCAATATTAGGTCCCCAAACAAGTCTGAAATATCACAGGTATATGTATTTTCATAGCATGATAAATGTTATGTTGAAATGAATGGGGAAATGCATATCCCATTGGAGATGGAATCTTTCATTGGTGTGGATTTAGGCACATGATTGAGGCATTAGATGTGTAGAGAGTATGAAGTAATTCCAATAAGGATGGTTCAAGTAGAAGAAATATATACCCCACAATTCTTCACCTCCTCTAATCTAGATATATTCTTGGTTGAATTTCATAAATATGTACCTCAAGAAGACATGAGGATAAGTGCACTTGATTATGCACTAAAAGGAATAAAATCCACATGGTAAAAAGTACATAGATCAAAGAACCTTGGTTAGATCAAGCAATAGGTATGATGCATTCAACATTTTTCCCACTTGTGAAATTAACTAGACATTTGGCCTAAGTCTTGTGAATACTGTGTTTAGAAATTCATATTCAAGAATATATTCAATCTTGGAAAGTTCAAGAAATTGAGCCTAAATAATGATTTCATATTGTCCCAAAAATGATGACATCATTTCCAAAGGCTTGGTATTTTCATCAGGAGAGGAGGAGAGAAACGTAGTTGGGGACATGTGCAAGAGGACTTCATTCAAACATTTACGTTCAAAGATAGAAACCTCATGGTAAATGCATTTATTCAAAATATTAAAACATTCTTATGTCATTGAGTTATTGACTTAGAAGAGGAACTAAATTTATAGGCGCTAAAGAAACCAAATAGAGGAATTATGTAGATTATAATAGTGGAAACAAAATAGTACAAAGCGAGATATACAATAGAGTAGAGATGTGTTACAGAGTAGGAGATAGTAAGAAAGAAAAATAAGAATCGAGGATGAGGAGGATATGGAATTAGTCGGGATGTTTGAACTTGAATGTATTAAACCTATAACAATTTAGAATGAAGTGCACTCTAAGGAAGAGGAACATCTGTGTAATTAGAATATAGAAGAAAAAGAAGGGTCCACAATTGTAGAAGACACCAATACTAAGGGAAAGGATAAAATATGTGATGGTGCATCGCAAGAGGGTAGAAGACATCAGCCCTTCGGACACACATAAAACTAGCCACTATTAGAAAATAATGGACGAAACAAAATATGTCCGATATTTTTCAACTATTATGGATTATGAAGATAGGTTGCCCACCAAATTTAGTGAGAAAGGTATTTTACCCATCATTAGGGTAAATATGCATTGAATTAAAAGGTGAAAATGCTATCAAGAAAAGGTCATATAGATTGAATCCAAACATGAAGGAAAAATTAAAAGAAGAACTTGACCACATCGTGGATGCAAGATTAAGCTATCTTATTAAGAAACATATTAGGTGAGACCAGTAGTCACTCAACCAAAGTAAACATAAGAAAATAGAATTTTTGGTGATTTTAGTCACATAATCTTGCACATTAGGCATTATTTAGCCCAGTTGTCATACTACTATTTAGAGGGTTTTAAGTGAATAAAGTACTAATTAATCCCACCTTTTCACCATCTTGTTTTATATTTTATTTCATATTTCTCACACATTCCCACACATATGCCCATATATTTCACAATTGTCCCATCATTTTAGCCTAAACAGGTGCCCAAGCTTATAATTCCCCCCGAGGCGCCCCGGTCCCACCCGAGGCACCCTGATCCTTTCTCGAGTTTCTCACCTCTTTTTGGGATCTTTCTAGCTATTTTTGGTATTTTTCTTTTTCCTAGTCATCCATGTCGAGATTAATTACAAATTAGAACAAGAGAACCCTTTAAATATAAATTTATGAGACCATAATGAGGGTCCTAGTGTCACACACTACTATCACTCCATCTAGAGTTGCATCCATTGCATCACTTACATCCATTAGTGCCATGCATCAAGGCTAGGAGTTTTACATCAACACACATAGCATAGGGGGGGATTCTATTCTATTCCATGAACACATGCTAGTAAATTTTCTATAGTTATTATTGCTCACTACTTCACAAAGTGTGAATGGCACAAGAGTTCTGTAGGCGCGACATGCACACACACACACACCAACTACATCCATGTCTGAAATGTAGTGCAACGCGCTCAGTGATAAGACCACTAGTTTGGCAGTTGAGGTCAGTCTAACCCATTCATTCTACATCTTTATTTTTCCTAGGGTTTGATACTTCCTTTTGTATTTCAGGTCATCACTTCATTATTAAACAAATTCATCATAGCTTGCTGCAGATCTAATGCGACAGAGAGAAACACTTTGAAATACCTTATGACCCTAAAAATCTAGATTCAAAGATTTTGCAGGGAAGCTATGACACCTAATATGCAAACAGGCACCCAAGGCACCCCAATACCTTTCCAGTGCACCTCGGTCTTCCAGACCTCTAGATCTTTCCTTTTTGGGACTTCTAAGTGATTGTTCTTGCTCCTAGAATTCACAATCAAACTGCGACAACTTGCGACAGGTTTCCATAAGTAAATGACCAAGTCCTTTCCTTTGATTTCTTTACATAATTAGGTTTTCATTTCATTTAATATAATTGTTTAGGATAATTCCTTACTATTTTAGCATACTTTACAACATTTTAGTCCTCCTATTTAGATTAACTATTCATTATACATTTCCCCAAAGGTTTTAGTTAATTCTAGTTAATCATTTTGGTGAACCCCATGTTCTATCACCTCCTTTCCATCATGACATCTCCTTATCAAGTCATGGCTCAATCATCTTATCCTACCTATACACCTACTAAGATCACAAGTATAGCTACTCCCACTACTTGATTTCATGTGTGTGCACACCCAACACCCCCTCATTTTGTCACATCTAGGTTTGATCCATCCATCAATGTAGTCACTACTCTCTGTGCTCACCTTAATCAATGACCACTCATCCTACCTCTACACCACACCCATTACGTCGGCATCCCCACCAACCACTTCTAAAGGATATGACATTATTGAACAACTCAAAAATACACCCGCTAAGATCTCACTTTATGACTTACTACGAAATGCCCCAGATTTTTGTAACACATTAGAGGCTTCCCTTTGTGCAATTCATGTTGAGTGTGATAATTCCATCAAGGCCTTCTCACACCTCATCCAATCTCTTTGTAATTTACCTCGCTCTATTTCTTTCACTGATGATGATATGTCACCTTTTGTAAAAAGAAACCCATGTGCTCCATTGCTTATTACCATCATTGTTAGCACTATTTGCATCAAGCACATTCTCATTGATAATGGGTCCATTGTTAATATTTTTTCCCACTCTCTCCTCCAATAATTAGGCATTAATGATAGTCTTATCTCTAAGAATTCCACCCTCATTCATGGTTATGACTCTTCTACCCGCACATCCTTAAGCACTATTTCCTTGCATATTCTAGGTTGGACCTAAGATTGTTCTCACTTACTTCTATGTCCTCTATACATCCTTTCAATTTAACATCCTCTTAGGTAGGCCTTAGATTAACGCAATTCAATTCATTCCATCCATTATACATCAATGTGTCAAGTTCTTCCATGATGGTTATGAAAACACTATTACGGCTGACCACGAACCATTCAAATACTACCGTATTGATTTTGTTACTTTCATGCCCATCCCACCTCCACAACACATTCTATACACTAGTCTTGACAAATACAATGTTTTTCAATCTAGTGCTTCATCTTCGACCACCCCTACTACTTCCTCCCCACTATATCTACCCACACTTCAGGTTATCGTTTCACCTATTGTATTTGTCTCTGCTAGCTAGTAGTCCACCTCCACCATACACTACTTCTTCTACCCCTCCTGTCACATAATCTCCTACAAATCTACTCAATAGTGCCACCCAAATTGATGATGCACATAAAGACGCTTCTAATTAATCTGATGATGAGGTCAATGTAATAGAACTCATTGATGAATCCTTAGCACAACTTGATTTTAATCCTCTAGGAATAGATGATTCTTATTTCGAGGAAACCTTTGTAGCCGATGGCCCGGGTGAATACTGTTTCAAAACACCTCCCTCCACCAATGTTATGGTATTATATAAAGGATCTATTAATAGTGTTGATGTTATTCCATCTCCTTCTACGATAATGGCTACTCTTTGGCCTCCCTTTACATGCACCTTTTCATCAATAGGTCCTTTTGGCACCACATTCCTTTTACTCCCACTTGTTTAGATATTTTTGTACACACATAGTTTACATAAATTCGTATGAAACTTAATGACGTCTTACCCCTCTTCACTCACCCCACCTTTACCTCGGTTATTTCCACATCACATCATCTTATGGTCTACGAGTATTTCATTTGACATAATTTGTTGAATGTGCTTCTCGTGACTCTCTGTTGACACTAGGATGGTCCTAGCTTTGATTATATCGGTGGTATCCATTGATCCTCTTCACTCATCGCTCATGTTCCCCATGCCTTTCAGTCCTATCTCTATTCCTAATGATTCTTCTCCTAATTATGTTCCAAACATTTCTCCCGTTGGCATGCTCATGGTTTCCACCACTTGCCTTTATCGACAAAGACTATGCAATGAATTTTTATAAACTTTTTCGCAATGGGTCATTATATGATCCACCCCATTTTATCACTTATCAAGTTTCCGATGCAGCCCCAGGTAGGTTTTGATCATGACAATGATGATATCCTTAATGTTGTTTCCTAGCTACCATCACCACTCATATGTTTTGGGGGCATAACAATTACACATCCCCCTCCTCTTTTAGCCTAGCTACAAATTTTGGCATCACGCATTTCATATCTATCACCCATTTTCATTTCCTTTAGGCACATCACATCAAACCGTCATTACCCGATGACGCATTCTTGTGCTTTGGTCACATACTTGACTCTTGAGGGATTACCATTACATTAAATCCCACACACCATGCTAGAATTCTAAATTTCTTTCATCATACATCGTGCATCATACATTATCCATTCTACACTTATTCTACATTCTACACATTATATCCATTAGGTATTTCCACATTTACATTTAAACACGCCATTACATTGCGCATTTATACATCATCCATACTCTACATACTACGCTAGTCTACATCATATATGAGTCTAGATTTACATTTTACCATTACATTTTCCATTTCTATCTATGCATATTATCACATTTTACACATTGCATAACACACATTCTATGTATTTACACATACTACATTACATTATCTACACCACACATTTATACGATTTATTCATCCTATAGTTATCTTATCATTCCTACATCTACTACCTTGTTCTACGTGTTGCACCCACCACCCTATGACACACTTTAGTTCCTCGGTCCATACTCGATTGCCAAGGGTTTACTAATCAAATGGACCTTCACCTTAACCATGTTAAATTTCATCCCACATACATAGGACTCGTGACATACTCTTTAGGCTAAATCGTCACCTATTTCTATCAGCATGTAGTGATATATTCTTAAGTATAAATCATCACTCATCATTTCATCTCATATGTGACATACACTTTAGGTTAAATCATCACCTATTTCCATCATCATGTAGTGGTTTATGCTTTAGGCTAGATCACCACCCTTCGTTATTCATCTTATAGTGGTATATGTTTTAGGCTAAATCATCACCCTCTATTCTTTCACCATTTATTGATATACGCTTAGAGATAAATCATCACACCCATTCAATAATTCATAATATACACTTCGGCTATAGGGTTCATGCACATCTCTCCACATGTCACATCTCATCACCACTCCACAAACACACTCATTAAAGCACGTTAGGCATACCAAACATTACTCGACCATTTACCAATGACACACTCTCATTTATGGTTCATTCTGACTGTAGGGTGACAAATAAAATGAACCTCATTGCATACACTTCCATACACTTGGGGCACATTTCTCCTATCATTCCATCTTGTGTTTCATTCCATCCATCCACACATACTGTATTGTCTTGGTGTATTTACTTTTACTTACTAGTGTTTTGCATGATCACTTTACTACACATGTTAGCATGATTTATTATATGTCATTATCATACACACATGTGCATTCACAGTGATCATAGATACAGGACACTTACATTCACGGCATGGATGCTCACCTTCTACCATTACTATATTGGTCATTGGGGCATCCACATTCGTCTTATACAGGTGTTATTATTTCATTTTGTACTTATCATCTTACATTACTTGTTTATACATGTTTTGAAATTATTACTCTAACATGCTAATGGGTGTTCCATGTGTAGCACTTGCTTTGCAGGACTATATGTTTTCATGACTACTTGTTTTCTTGTTTATGTTTGTCTATTATTATTTGTCATTGTATGCGGGATTTTCCTTTGCTTATGTGGACAATTTTTGTTGTTTACAACCATGATGGCCTTGATTGTCTTGCAACATCGTGAGTGATGTCCCATGTTTGCAACCCACTTTGTGCGGTCCTCTTATTTTCTTACGTGATTACACTACTTTGCTTGGTATTTCTTACATTGTTTGCACATTTACACTTATTGCATGCATGTGTTTTCAGACTAATACTTGTATTGGCTATCCATCCCCTTGTGTGCACTTCTTGGTTTCTACCAAGCATTTTCCCTTTCCCCTTGCAAGGTAAAGATATACAAGTCGAGTGCGGTAGGTCCTCTTTTGGGGCCACATTCTCCTTTCAGCGTCGTAGTATGCACCTCCAAAAGGGGGGCATTATTCATGGTTTTGTCACACTAACACAGCATATTTACACCATTTTAGTATAGTGCACTTTCCTCCTCAACATTGTGGGTTTACATACAACGAGTGAGTTCGAGACCATCACGCGAAATCCATACATAGCGGATTTTACATAACATGGTGTCCTTAGCATTTTTGGGGAGAAGTTAAAGGTTGGAGGACACAAAGCATTTCCTCCCTATACTTCTTTGGCTAGTTGGCATCGGATCGCCCAAAAACTTAGACACTATAGATATCTCTTCACATACATTTCAATAGCGAAGTAGTTAAAGGTTGGAGGACACGAGCATTTCTTCCTATACTTCTTCACCAATTGGTAGGGTAGCGTGAGATTTCTGAAAAACTCACAGCAGTATAGGATATCCTTCTACATCCTTTCTCTCGACATGGATCAGGTGCACATGTTCCATTTACACTTTCATTTAGCATATTTTACATTTACGTATTTACACTTGTGTATTTTACGTATTGTTTTTACATACATACATATTTGACTACTTGATCATTTTCTCCTTACAGGTCCATCCGTATGAGAAACAAGCAGTCAAATTGGGAGCAATAATGACAACAAAGACGATGATGATAATAGTGCAATGATGACACACCACGATGGAATTTTCCTTTACTAACCATGCAAGTTACAAATGCATTCCACCCTAGGTTCACTCTCATCACTATTTATGTGCATTTTTCGTCTTTAGAATTTCACGCTCCTCCATTTTTATTTTTTTATTCCATGCTTGATTCTAGTCCATCCACACGTCTCTTCTACACTCTTCATGGATATCAGGTATGTACTTCTTATCTACTTCATGTTACCGAGATTTCCACTCACCAACATAAATTATTGCCTTTTGGATTGAAAAATGCACCTATAATGGAGAAAGTTTTCATACCAAGTATTGCATTTTGGATTGAAAAATGCACCTGTAATTTTCTCTAGAGCTATTGTCACTACATTTAAATATTTCATCCATGATTTCTTAAAGTATATTTGGATGATTGGGTATTCTTCTCTTTATTCAAAGAGCATATATCTAAGGTATGTTTAATGTTAGAACAATGTAGAGCATTGCACATTGTGTCAAATTTTAATAAACTCTTTTTATTTGAACCTTTTGGACTACTACTTGGCCAAGTTGTTTGTAAGGAAGGAATTCACATGGATTAAGAATTTTTTTTGGTGATAATCAATCTCAAACCTCCTAAAAATCCATCATAAGTTTATGCATTCCTTGGACATATTTTTTACTACAGAAAATTCATTAGGGGATATGCTAACATTTTCTATTATCAAAAGGCACAAAATTTGAATGGACCACAAAATGTCAAAAATAATTTATGTAATTAAAAAAAAGATCGTTAGTGCATCCATTCTAGTTTTCCAGAATTGAAAAAAACTTTTATGTACATGTGGATGCTTTAGGGAGTGAAATTGGAAAATTATTATGCAATGAGGAGGAATTGACCATTGTATCCACTTTGCAAGTTTAAGAAATTTTCACCATCTAAGAAAAACTACATGACCACAGATCACGAGGCTTTTTCTATGGTTTTCACACTTCATAAATTTAGACAATATTTGTTAGCAACTCCTTTGAATTATTCACGGATCACCAAGCATTACGATATCTAGTAAATAAGCCACTATTATTAGGAGGAAGAATATCAAGATGGCTCATGTTATTCCAAGAGTATAGATTCAAGATAAATGTTAAGCCCATAAGAGAACATGGAGGACCCAACCATTAAATCCGAATAAACATTGGAGAAGAACTGAATGAATTGGATGGATATGCACCTAATGCGCACTTATTTTGGGTTATTGCAATACCAAAGTAACTTGAAGATATTGTGCAATTCCTTCAAAATGGCATTTTATTGGATCACTACATAAAAAGGAAAATAATAAATTAGTTGCTAAAGTTTTTCCTTACACCATCAAAATATTTTTTTTGTATAAATTGAGGAAGGATGAAGTATTGTACATAGTTACATTAGAAAATGAATGAGAGACAATATTATGGGAATCACATGCAAGAATAACGGAGGAAATTTTGTATAAGAGTTGACTTCGAAGAAAATTTTGTAAAGTGAAATTTAATGGCCAACTTTGTTCCAAGACACACACCACACTGCAAAACATTGTGATATCTATCAAAGAGTGGGAAAACCCAATCAAAGAGATGGAATACCCCTCAATACAATCTTAGTCACAAAAGTTTTAAGAAATGGGGGATAGACTTCATTGGTCCAATTCACCCACCATCAATAAGATCCAAAGCTAGATACATCATTAGAGTAGCGGACTACGTCACAAAATGGGTAGAATCCATAGCCACTAAGAATTACACAACAAGAGATGCAATTAAATTTTTATTTAAAAACATCATAACTAGATATGGGTGTTCACAAAAGTTAGTTAGTGACAAGAGAACACACTTTTTAAATAAAACCATAAAAATCCTCAAATAATATTTTATGATTGCATTCCACCAAAGCACAACATATCATCCATGAGCTAATGGATAATTTGAGGACACAAATAAAGTCTTGGAAAGGGTGTTAACAAAAATTTTCAATATGCAAAGAGATGAATGGGAAGACAGAAATATCCACAATAATTTGGGCTTATAAAACAAACTATAAGAGAAGTACAAGGTAGACACCAAATTCTAATTAGATTATGGAATAGAGTTGATCATGTCAATGGAATACATTGTATCAATTCTTCGCATTGAAATGATCACGAGGCTATGGAATAAGGATTCCATACATAACAAGTTGTTGGATTGGATGAAAATGGAGGAATATATGGTGACTGTATAATGTAACTAGGAAGTGCACAAAAAAATTCATGAAGTATGACATGACCATAATTTGCATACTAAATAATTTTAGAAAAATAGTTGGTATTGGTTTACGAAAGTAGTTTTAAAGCACACCTAGGAAAACTATGAATCATATGGAAATTTCCTTATGTTATTCACCACATTACCAAATAGGGAACAATGGTATTGTGGGATCTACAAGGAAATGTGTTACCTAGAAGGATCAATGGGAGTAGGCTAAAATCCTACAATGGATAAGTTTTGCAACATCCAAAAAGTGATATAAGTGTCTTGGTTACATCAATAGAGTAGTAAGTTTTAGAATTCATGCAAGTTTGGTAGATAGGATTTTGTTTATTTAATCAATTTGTTTTATGTATGTGATTAGTTAAAGTTTTAAGGATCATTTACAAATATCCAAAAAAGGAAAGAGGTAATTCAAGAAAAAGAAAAAAATGTAGACAACAATCAAGTCTAGTAAATCCACACAAGAAGCGAGAAATTGAATGAGACAAAAATCAAATTTGAAATCATAAAAATTTACTCTCACCATTTTTTTTATGGACATGACACATCAAGAAGTTAATATCTCACAAAAATTTAAATTAAGAGGCAATTCCATGCCACATCAAGCTAAATATCCAATGGAAAAAATCAATTAAAGGGGTAGATCAAGGAATAAATGGCTCAAAAACATCCACCTTGCATTTAAAAGAAGTGTAAACAAGAAATTGAGCCCACAACAAGTCTAACGCATTTGTTAAGAGGAAAATTAAGAGAATACAAAATTAAAGTGAGGAACAAATTGAAATTGTGAGAAATATCAAAACCAGAGAATAAATTTATGAACAATAACACCAAAATATTAATAGCAAACCCATTAACTTGACTCATCAGCCCTAGAGTCTAAGGCATGATGGAATAACAAGGCATTTCATTCCTTTGAGGGATTCGAGAAGGAAGATATGGATATTTACTCAATTTTTAGGTAGACAAAGAGGGTTGATCAATCCCATCATGAATTAGTTGTAAGAGTTGAAAAAGCATGGGGTTATGAGAGGCACGCAATCCAAGCAGGAAGCTATAAAAGGGAAAATAGTGGAGAAGGACCTAATGTGAGGAACAATTTTTGATTAGCTAGTGAGACTACCATACATGGGAGACCATCATGAGCTCATGCAAACCATCATGACCTGGTATTATAATGAATCAATTTGGTTCACTTCCCAAGATGTTATTCCCATAAACGCAACCACAATTTTTTGAGACATTGGATTGTCGAATCAGGGCATATATATGTTCCCCTAGAAAATTAGTAGGCCCCCTTTCAAACAATCAACTATGGCAGTATATTCCCAATTTTGAAAGGGAGGTGGAATACCTTTGGGATGAATTAGAAATCAAGTAGTATGGTTCTTAGCATAAATTGTAGCCAAATGGTATTGGCAAGCTACATGAGGCGTAAATAAGCATCCTTGGGCATAGTAGATATCATCACATGGATGTGGGAGGACGGCGCTGATTTTAAATGGCCTAAATTTCTTTCATTAGAATTCATCAACAATGTGAAGAAGATAATAGAAATTGGGGAAAGGTATTCATGTATCAATGGTTAATAATATTGCTCTACATTACACATTTCCAAGCCCTTGAGGGCATCTTTAAATTTGAATATGCAACTACTCATGATAATTTTTGAAATTCATTCATGCGATTCTTATACAACTTATGAAGATATACAAAATATGGGAAAGTGGCTCTAGTGGATTAGAGAAACATTTAGCACAAACCCCTTAATACCAAATGATGTTTGAATATTTACAACTTTATATGCCAAGACTACTTTTTTATATGTTGGGATCATACCACAATCCAAAGATGTGCTTACCAAGAAACCAAATCCACACCCATTATTTCTCACCATGGACATAGCAAAGGAAAAGTTGAGTAAGAAACACAACATGATCCCAACACATGTTCAATTGTTGTACATAGAAAGGCCAGACCAACCAATTTTGGGAGGATTACAAGGCAAATAAATGGTATAACTACATACCATAACATAACCCGTAGTATAATAATTTTTACAATCAAGTAGGCAATAAAAAGGCCACATTAAAACACACAAATCCTCACCACAAGTTGAGAGACAGATCACGAGGTTTCCCAACTAGTTCACCAAAGTTGGATTTTGATTAAATGAAGATTAATAAAAAAGAGTGTGACCAACAACACTCGAAGAAATTGGTACCAAGATGTATCTCCCAAAAGAATGGGAATGGTCCACTTGAAAAGCAATAATAATGGAGAAAGTGATGAACAAAATTTGAGAGTATAAAATAGAGTTGAACTCCCTCTTATGCCCAAATCTTTCATGATTACTATTGAGAGGAAATATATCACATAGAAATAACAGTCAAAATATAAATAAATGTCTTAAGGACATGGGACTAGATGTGTCAACACTCGAGGAATAAATTACAGTATCTCCGTATAAGAAACTAAGGACCAAAACAATCTCTTTTAGAGCGGTGCAATTTTCATTGAAAGAAGAAACAAAACTTCGAGTTTGAAGAGTTAGCACACGTTGAAGATCCTCATTCACACATGAGGAAATAAAAAAGCTACCACACACCAAGTATAAAAGAAAGGTGTTTATGAGAGAGAAAAAGAGAGCAAAAGAGGTAGAAAGCAAAAGTAGATAGAAGAATCAAGCTCATAGTTCCAAATTTGCAACAAAACAAATAGTCGGTACACCTCCTCCTCCATCCCCTCAAGACTTTATTACTTCCCCAGAAATGGGAAAAAGCAAGGAAACAACTACACACCCGATGCAAGTAAATGTAAAGGATACCATGTATTGTGCACAACCAAGTCCAGGGACATCTAGAAGAAACCAAGCAATCAAAAGTTGCATGAAAAACAACAAAAAAAGGGAGGAATGGCATAAAAAGAAGGAATAAAATACAATAGTAGTAGTGGAGGTAGAATGCATTCGTAAGAAAAATAGAGGTGAAATTGTGCAACTCATAAGTTCTAGATGCAAAGAAGAAATCACAAGAGGATGAAAATCATAAGTAAGATGTGGAAGAGAAATCACAAGGAGAAGGAAAAAAATTAAAAAAATTATGCATGTTGAGGCTTAGTAAGCGATGGAAGAAAATAAGATTTGAAAGGAAGAAGAGAAGAGGAAAGAAGAGGAGAAGTAGAGAAACAAAGTATAATCAAAGGCCAAGGAAGTTGAAGAAGAGACATCAAATCAGCAAAAAGAGGTCAAGATGAGGAAAGAAGAGAAGAAATGAGAAGATAGAAAGAAATCATAAGAGAACAAGAGGAAAGAGGAGGAGAAAAAGAAGGAGGAAGAAGAGAGAAGAATAGAAAAAAAAAAGTTACAAAGGAGAAACATGAGCAAGAACAAGAGGCTAGACATGCACAAAGCATTGTGGAAGAAATTATGTTGCTAGAAGTGAAATCCCAAAATTCATAGCATAAGCCACATCACAATCTAGCATAGAGGAAAAAAAGATGAAAAAGAATAATAAGGATATCAAGTGTTTCTCAATTGCTTCCAAAAAGTGCCACAAAATTTGGAACCTCAAGTGTTGAATAGTCCTATGTGGAAGAAACTAGGACAAGGACATGCAAACATTTGGGTGGGTGTCACATCAATTATGCAAGCTAGGCATCCCATCATCACATAATTGCATGGTAGCCCTTGTATCGCTCATACAAGTGCGCAAGCTACCACTTCACAAGAATTGATGGGAACCGTTGATCCAAAAATAGGAAATTAAACAATATAACTCAATTTCTCCATTTCCAAATACTTAACCAAATTTCTCAATTTTCCTTTTATATGTTAAAATTGGCTTTAAAAATACCAAATTTGATCCTTGTGATTATTCCATGCAACCATTCACAATTTCATCGAGTTTTGGATATCAAACTTGATTTTCTCATTTTCCCGTAATTTATTGTAATTACATAAAAATTAGCTAAAACATTAAAAATCGGCTAATGCTGATTTAAAATAGCAAGAAATGTAAATAAAAGCAGAGAAAATTACACTTTGAAAATTGATAATGGAAATTTTCCAATTGGACTACCTCTCTCGGTTCACAAAAATATGAAATGATTGATTGATAGATGCAAAATAATACAATTCTTACATCAACAATATTCTCTAATGACATATTTTCTCTCCCAAAATGAGGCTAAAATATGCATAATGATCTCTATTTTCTCGGGAGATCTCAAGTTCATCCTTCACCCAACATAGTTCTCTCAAAAATACTTTCTCTCCTCTCCATTTACAAAGGGGCTAAAAATTTGATCAAACTCTCCTTTTTACAAAGAGGACTTAATTAGCCACAAGTTTTTCACTTCAAATGAAACTATTGGTCTTTTATAATGTTTCAATGCATATGGCTTAATGGCTAAGCATTATCACTTTACACAAATTACTATGGGTTTGAATCCCCTTCCAAGCACCTCTATTTTCTTAACAAACCCCAAAACTAAAGGATTAAACTCATATCATTTGGCTATTTATAGCATAGTCATGCATAGCATAATGGTTAAGGGCAAAATTTATATGCGTGGGGTGAGGGGTGTGATTCGCCACCTCCATGTTTCTTTTGATAGGCCTTTTATCAAGGCTCCACACATTTTCTTAGGAATAACATCTCACATTTCCGCACAAGGGATGGGGATAGGCTTTTAATGACCAATGGAATGTGCTTGAAGTTGTGGCTTAGGCCACGATTTACACTTATTGTTGCATCACCATTGAACTCGTTGTCGACTCGGTTGTGATGCATTAGTTGTTGTGACTTGGATGTGTTAACTCAATGTTGGTAAATATGATCCGGCTCGGTCATGTGTTGAGCTTGATGATGATTATGAGCTTTGTCCATGAACTCGCCATGTGGAACTTTGTGGCAATGTTAAAATTGATGAGCTAGGAGCTTTGGTCTCCATGATAATTAACCCCATGTGCATAATGAATAGGCCTTCAATTTGGTTTATATGTAATAACACTTACAATGGAATGTGAAGAATAAGGCGATAGGGTTCCCCTCCTAACAAAAAGTAGACACCACCAATTGATGGCCCCTAGTTGAAAAATAAGGTGAGCCCCGCACTCAATCGTTAAAGACCAGAGAATAAAAACCAAACCCATATTTTTCCAAAATTATCTATTCCACATTTCAGTACCTCATTAGTCCACTTAGCAAGCTCGGTCATCATGATGACATCAACACTATACCGGTGCACATATTTTCCTATAAAACTTTAGTGAGACATAACTTTTTGCACACAAAGTGATGCAGAGGCCTAATCACATTCAATGTACATTAAAGCATTCATCAAATAAGGAGGGTTCATTCATTAACTACACTTGTTTATAAGGGCGTGTCTATTGGTCAATTTGGCTCTAGTATGTAATTTTTAGACTCCTTCATACACTATTATCCATCTCATCCAAGTATATAACCTATTCATTCATGTCACTCTAGGTTATCACATTCATATTGTCAACTGAAATCAAGAAATTTTATCAAATCTCTCTTATTACCCTTGTTAACCTCCATTAGACCACTAAAGGCTCTTGTATACATAAGTAACAACTTATCTCCTTAGACTTATCTAGCATTTCACAATCCATCTCCCTACTTCTCACATCCTATCAATGCTACACCAATAAACTAAATGCATGCAACTTGATCAAATTCCTAATTGTTTTTCAATTCCTTCAAAATTGTCCCTTGTGGCTCTTAAGAGCAATTTCTTATGGTGATTTCATGACTGACACAAATTGTGCACATCCACAATAAGGTAATGACATTTTCCAATACTATTTTTCTTATTAAGGAGTGAGATCAAATTTTATAAGCTAACTCACTTGGGTTCTTACCTAATCTATCCTTTCTTCTTGCAAGTGGTCTTATCCTTACTAGCTCGACTTTAATGGTTTCTAGGCTCTATATTTCAATTTATACACTCATTTAAAAAATCTTAGCATTTTCAAGCACCAATGTTCTTATTTACTCTGCATTTTCTTACTTAGTTTCTCAATCTATCACCTACTTCCTTAAGTAATTGTCCTTCTCAATTAGGTTCTACAATTGTGCACTCTATCTTTTATAATATTGTCATATATTTCTCAATATTGAGCCTTCCATTTGTAAAAATTATTCTTTTATCTATCTAAGGGAACTATACATATGGATTATTCCAAATTTTGGGACTTAATTCAATGAGAAGAGAATTCAAACCTCAAAACCTAACTAAACCCTAGCGGGGATTTCTAAGCACCCAGTGAATCGAGAATACTCACCAAATGGTTTCTATTCCTTTTCAAGATCTCAATTATCTAATGTAGGTATGTTATAGGTATTCCTTCGTGTTAATCTTGACAGTGGAGCTTAGTGATTCATGTTTCCTTGAAAGATTTTGATTCCATACGTGCCCTACCTTATAGATGATTGTTCCACACATCAATATCTTAACCTCCTTAAAGAGTTCCCTTGCACACTTAAGACTTCTTACTTTTTTAGTTCCATTTCACTTTGTAATCACATGATTCCATCACAAAGATAACATGCATCTCTTATATCAACAATATTGACAAAATATCAAAATTCTATCAATGAATGTGAATACATAGTCATAGTTACATGCATGCAATTGTTAATTCATTCATTAAGACTATGTGCTTCACATAAACCATTGAAATGTCCCACACACACCCTATTACAATGTTATGTAGTCAATATCAAGATTTAACAACAAGTTTTCACATAACCACATTCAATGTTCTCACACACACAGTTACACTCTAGTTCTCAAGGTTTTCATGCATGCATCATGAAAGAATCATAGAAATATCTTTTCCAATACATAGATCAACTCCAAATGTTCATATCACATGAAATTTTACAAGTTAAGACTTCTCTTTAATAGTCTCAATAGATATATTCAAAAATCCCTCACAAGAAGATACACAATCACTTACACACAGCTTTAAACTACATTCTTCAAAACAGAGCAAGTAATATTGACCCTTCATCAATTGTTACTAACATCTACACGTTTTCTAAGTGCTCCATGTGAGTAGTTTCTGATTTTACAAACCATAAATTTCATTCACAAGTACTAACTACTCTTGATAAGATCTAAAAATAACTAACATAACTATCAACAACTAAGCTTGGCTTCAAAATCTAGAGCTCCCATTTCTTTCTTCACTTGGCCCATTCAAATTATAGGGATAAAGTAGTTACATTTAGGCTTATATATTCCTTCTCAATATTTCTTAACTAATTCTTGGTCCATTAGACCATAAACACACTTATTAAACCTTTAATGTTTCATTACAGAGCCTCATCTAGGCCATAACTTGAAGTTCTTATGACTTAAACATGATTATGATGTCTAGACCCACTAAGACTAGTTACAAACCCATCAAACCTCTTAAATTCTCCAAGAATTACATTAAAACACCAATTCAAGCCAAAATTGCCTTCAAGGTTTCAAATTGGCATTTTGGATGGAAATAGAAATATTTGAATTTTGAAGGACCTAACATACTATATCGCCTTTGACCAAACTTAGAAATCCAAAATTGATGCATTCACTTTATGTAAAGACTAGGGTGAGTGATGTTCCTACACCACAAAGTCCATTTGACCCTATTCAAAGTGCATGGGAAATATCTCGATGAAATTTCAACTTGATTTCTAACCATCATACATGTGTGTGTCCTTTGGATCACTCCTCCCCATTAAAAAACTTTTGGACCACAAAATTATGGTTCATTCTCATTAAATAACTAAAGATACCACTCCCTCATTTTTATATTTATCTCTCTTCTATCAAGCGTAACCTCTTCATGTAACTCATTAAGTAATTTAGGAGAAAAATCATCAACATAAGGAACTTGAACATTCTCACCTTGATTCATGATCATAGGAGGCTATATCTCCCAATACGGGTTGTGTCTCCCAATATGGAGCTAACTCCCAAAATAGGGAGGGCTATCTCTCCCAAAATGGGGTTTTTTCTCCCAATACAGGGCTAAAAGTTCTATTTAATGTCTATAAGAGTCTCTGCAATGGACTCTTTGTCTTCAAATTTCTACTCCAATAATAATAGACAATAAACTTGTTATATTCTCCCAATTAGCGACTATGCAATTTTTTATTCTTCAAACATAAGGATTATTTATCCCAAAATAGAGGCTTCAATATGCAAATAATATTTGTCTCTAGTGTATCTCAAGTTCAATCTCCACCTACCACAAATCTCTAAGGCATTTACTTGCACTTCTACCTTTATAAAGGGGAAATATGGAATACATCAACATGTATGGAAGTACTTTATTTCTCTCTTGGAGGTGACTACCAAAATTGGATCCCGAAAACCCGTGTGATAAATATATTTCATGACTCCCTCCCATCTCTACCAACTGACCTTCTTTCACTCTTGGTGTCTTGGTCTTCTTCTAGGAGGATTCTCTTTTCCTCTACAATTTATTGTTTGTAGGCTAGAATTAAGTTCTTTCATAACATATGTTGTCTACATTCTCCTTTTTGTTTGACATTCTTAGCAAGGGTAGAGAAATACATTGCATAATAAGTGGGGATATAACAATTTCCACTCTTCATGGGGTATTATAATCAAATGTAATAATCATGGATTGTAAATACAATTCCATTTACAAACATTCCCAAACTTGGGTCTTACAAAACGTGCATATAAACAATTGCACATACATTGAAAGAACATTTCAATGAAAGAAATGAATGCCAAAAATAGACATTCATAAAACAACAACATTCTTTATTAAGTGTTATGCACCATAGAATTACTTCTCATGTTGATATCATGTCACTTCATCTCCCTCTTTTAAGAACACTTTGGCTCACGTTCATGTTATAAGATACCCATCAACATGTCTCTCTATTGTTTTATAACTTGGAGAACCTTTGCTTGAAGTTCCCTCTTAATGGAGTGCCTCTTCACCCATCTTAAAAATTATACAAGAAGTGGTGAGAAAAATATGTTAACACTAATGTCAACATGAACATGAGAATGAAAAATAAGAATGTTACAACCTCTTATAACAGGTTGTTCATATTGTCCATCTCAACTTGGATGGTTGCTCCATATTTCACCCTTGATGAGTGATTTACCTCCACACTTTCTCAAACAAATGGGGTTAGTTTCCCTCATGCTTCTTCAACAATGGAAACCCAAAAATTGATTTGGAGGTGCTACAAGCATACTAAACAAAACTTAGCTATGAAAAATACTATCCATGAAACCAAATAGTTTCTTACCAACCCAAGTTGATGGATACTCTTCTTTGGGTTTCTCCTCTTGACAAGACCACCTTTGGATAGGTGTGCTTTCTCATGGGCTGCCTCTGAACTATTAGTGCTCAATGCTTTTTTATTTTTAGTATTAGGAAAAGTTGTGGATGAAGATTCCAACACTTTCAACCCAATGGCCACTCATATTACAATGAGTGCAATAATTCTTTCCCATTTTCTTGGACAATAATCCCTTCTTGCTATTCTCCACATTTTGATTGGTCTTTACAATGAGTCTCCTTCTTCTTGAGGGTCATGGAATTTCTTTGATGGAATTTATCTTCCAACACATGGACACACAATAGTTATTCATTCCAAAAAAGTACATGGAAATGTATACCAATATGTTTATGTTTCAAATTCATTCTACTCATAATCAAAGAAAATATTGGAGTACTTATACTTTTCATACCTTTTAGGACTTCCCTTTGTGCAAGTCTGATGAGGGGAAAATCTGTTTTCTCCTCCTTTAGGATGTTCATCTCTCAATGGAGATGCTTTGCATTCTTTCTTGATGTTTTTCCCATGATTGGAAGGTTATCCCCTTCTTTATTTTAGCTTGTATTCTCTCTCACCATCGTCATGAGAGGAATGGCCATTGTACAGAGAAACAATATTCTCATTAGTTTTGAAAAACAAATATTTTCCATTACCTTACATGGGTTATTTTTGTAGAGCTAGTGGCTTGGGCCTTTTTCTCTAGAATATTTTCTTGCTTTTGTTGTCTTGGAGCATTCTTCAACTTCTCATTTGCCACTAACATATCTAAAAATTGCATAATGATGTATTTCCTCAACCTATATGGGATTATGATTCTTTGGCTATTGATACTTAGGCCCTTTCCATCAAAACTCATCTTGGTTAACAACTTAGAGAAATACCTTGAGTATGATTCTCAAATTCACCAAAATAAACATCTACATCTTGATGGGAAGAAAGAGAACACAGTGAATTACTTACAGTGCATACCTCAGTCATGGTTTGTGCATCTGTGGTAGAGGGTTGTCTCCTTTGCATGGTAGACTCTTCTTTCTCCTCCACTCCTTCACCATTCTAGAATTTTTCCAAGATCTATTCCTTATCTTATGCAACCCAAGTTACAATTCCACGATGATTCCCATGAGAAATTCTCCATGAGACAAACTAATATTGCATCTCTTACTTCTTATTCTCAAATATTTTCTATCATTTTCTTAATTCGAATTTTCCTCTTGAATTTATCGGTTTATGTCTTCAAGATACTTAAGTCTTTCTCTCTTCAGAACTTTGCCCATGGTTGTACTTTTCAACTAAGAAACTTGTACTTCCAAACTACAACTTAACAAATGGAAGAATAACTGATACAAAGGAGAAATATGTTAGCAAAACCCTTTTGCAAAACCATATTTGATACAAAACCTAATCTGAAAATGGGAAATTAAACATACGCTCAATTTCTCCATTTATAAATACTCAACCAAATTTCTCAATTTTCCCATTTTATACGTTAAAATTGGCTTTAAAATTACCAAATTCGATCTCAAAGTGATTATTCCATGAAATTGTTCACTATTTCATTGATTTCAGATATCGAACTTGATTTTCTCAATTTCCCGTAATTTCCCTTAATTACGTAAAAATGGATAAAACAATAAAAATCAATCTAATATTGATTTAAAATATCGAGAAAGGGAAATAAAATAGAGAAACATTACATTGCAAATTGATCACATAGTTCCTCCAATTGGAATACGTATTTGGGTTCTTAAAAACAAAAATCGATAGATTAATTGATGCAAAATAATATAACTCTCTCTCTCTCTCTCTCTCTCTCTCTCTCTCTCTCTCTCTCTCTCTCTCTCTCTCTCTCTCTCTCTCTCTCTCTCTCTCTCTCTCTCTCTCTCTCTCTCTCTCTCTCTCTCTCTCTCTCTCTCTCTCTCTCTCTCTCTCTCTCTCTCTCTCTCTCTCTCTCTCTCTCTCTCTCTCTCTCTCTCTCTCTCTCTCTCTCTCTCTCTCTCTCTCTCTCTCTCTCTCTCTCTCTCTCTCTCTCTCTCTCTCTCTCTCTCTCTCTCTCTCTCTCTCTCTCTCTCTCTCTCTCTCTCTCTCTCTCTCTCTCCCTCTCTCTCTCTTCAAATGAAACTATTGGCCTTTTATAATGTTTTAAGGCATATGGCTTAGTGGGTAAGCCTTATCACTTTTCCCAAATGACTACAAGTTGAATCCCCTCCAAGCACCTCTATTTTCTTAATAAAACTTGAAACTAAAGGATAAAATTATATCATTTTTCTATTTATAGGATATCCATGTGTGGCGAGAATGGTTAAGGGCCCAAATTTATATACATGGGGTGAGGGGTTCGATTCCCCACCTCCATGTTTCTTTTGATAGGCCTTTTACTAAGGATCTACACATTTTCTTTGGAATAAGATCCCATATTGTTGTCGCAAGTGATGAGGATAGAATTTTGATAGCCTTTGAGATTTGTCTTAGGCCACATTTTGCACTTGTTACATCACCATTGAACTCACCTTTGGACTCATGTCGATTGCAATGCGGTTGTTTTTGTGACTCGGTCACGTGAACTTAGTGTTGGTAAGTATGATATGACTCCGTCATGTGTTGAGGTTGGTAATGATTGTGATCTCATTCTATGAACTCTCCATGTGGAACTTGATGGAAATGTTGAAATTGATTGAGCTAGGAGCTTTGGTCTTCATTAGATTTAATCCCACAAGCATAATGAATTGTCATATAATTTGGTTTATATGTAAGAAGACTCAAAGGAATGTGAAGAATAAGGCGCGTGGTCCCCTACTAACAAAAAGTGGACCCCACCAGTTGATGGGCCCCGACTAGCAAATAGCATGGGCCCCACACTCGACCATCGAAGACCAAAGGCAAAAACAAAACCCATATTTTTCCAAAATGTTCTTTTCCATGTGTTAATACCCCATTGTTCCAATTGGAAAACCCGGTCGACATGATGGCATCAACATTGTACCAAAGGTGCACATATTTTTCCCGCAAAACTTTAGTGAGCTATAACTTTCACACATGAAGTTTGTTTGACCATGTTCAAAGTGAGTTGGAAATATCTTGATGAGATATTTGTTCTGCATGTAATTTAAACTCAATTTCCAACCATCTAACCTATATGTGTCATCTAGATCAACAAATGAAGTATACTTGGAGAAGTTACCATTGAAAACTCATATCTAAGGCATGAATACATTACATGTAAATATTGGAGCAGCTTGCACTTCAATGGAATAGTGGAAAACAACATTAGAAATGAATTTGTGCAATCTCAAAGTGCAAATTGAAGATAATTGTCCACAACTTGTCACCGATACCATAGGTGAATAATTAATAAGTGAGAAAATGTAGTTAACCACACTCATAAGCAATTTGGTGGAAAATTGTAAGGAAAATGAATTTATAAATAATATCAAGGTGCACGTCGTCCAAAAAAAAAGAGGTGAAGGATGAAGATATTAGGTTGAAATAATACAATAAGATGTTGCAATAGCCAAGGCACAAACAAAACAGATAATTTTTGAATGGTTGGATTGGAATACTTAGCTACAAAACACAATGGTGAGAACTATATATATATATATATATATATATATATATATATATATATATATATATATAACAATGCAAGTAAAATGTTAATCAATCTAATACTGAAGAAATGGATAAGGCATTGCATATATCCTTACAAGATTAAGACAATGTTGGTGACATAATATAAGAGTGGGAACATAATACATTTGTGGAATTCAAGCATAGAGAATGTGAGATTAACTAGAAACACTACAATAGGACATTCATAATCTCATCACTCTCCATGGGAAAGTTGCGGACAAGGAAAAAGAAGATATTTTGTATGAAGCCATACAAGCATTAACACATAAATAACTTTACTTTGGGGGATTGAATGAATCAACGATAGACTATAACACATACAACTTAGGGGACTTGGAAACATTTCTCCCAATGGGAAAAATAATGAAGAATACCCCACGGTACATTCTACCACATATTCTTCTCGTGCAGATTCAAAATAACTCTTATAATGCCACCATTACCTTTCACCCTCGCAGTCATCCAAATAACCTAAACATCCCAAGTAGTATCCATAAAGAAAAGGAGAAACACAATTTCGCAGCAAGTAGTATAAATTTATCCGAAAGTGCGTAATTTTGATTGATATCGAGAAAAGACCCGCATAAATTGAAAACCCATTAATACAATCTATGAAGGAGTTTCTACATATCATGAAAACCCAAAAGGGTAGTTTGTTGGAAATTCTACTTATTTGAAAACCCGAAAAGGATAGTTAAGTAGTGCGCGAAGGATGAAAAATGGTAAGCGACATCCTTTGTGCAAATTACGAGAAGAGTATCACACGGCACATTGTAATAAATATTTGGCACAATATAGAAAGAAACACAAACAAATTTCTAGACTATTGAAGAAATTTTTTTCTTAGGGAGAGATAACTATTTAAGTCTAGGAAAGTGTTGGAATGTAAAAAGGATTAGAAATCTAACGTGGATATTTTTTTGATTGTGAACTCTCATTGTAATGTATAATTCAAATAAGAAAAATAATAGAAGATATAGTGCTCTCTTAGATAAATACGAGAATGCAAATAGCCTCTTTTTATATTTAAGAAGAAAGAATTGGTTACTCAACAGATGCCTCATTATGTATATAAAAGTGTATAAGTGTTATGCTTGAAAGGTTGATCTTGGATCCTAATAGAAATATATCTCAATTCCTTCCATTCTTAAAGCATGTCTATGTTTTGATTCAATATTAAGTATTCCTATAATTTAATTTATTTTCCCATTC
The DNA here is from genome assembly GCA_018340775.1 of Taxus wallichiana var. yunnanensis. Taxonomy (NCBI): domain Eukaryota; kingdom Viridiplantae; phylum Streptophyta; class Pinopsida; order Cupressales; family Taxaceae; genus Taxus; species Taxus wallichiana. Next base: position 55,321,213 of record CM031241.1, read on the forward strand.
ATAGTATCTTCTTTCATTATATCATGTATTTCATGTATCCATTGCACACCTTGAGGTAAGGCCTTATGCATCGTGTATATATTTCTCTATGAACTTATGATGAATTAATCTAGACTATAACATTTTTCAATCCTGATGTAATGATTTAGGGACCTCTACTAACAATTGTCTTACAACACCGTTGGTGTCCCATGTTTGTTGTTTTATTTCTATCTTGATTTCTCTTCTTTGCGAGGCCTATGGGCCTTTATTTTCTTACGACACCATTGGTGTCCCATGTTTCCGGCTTTACACCTTTTGTGTGACATTATTTGCATACTTTTTGAATCTAAATTTACCATTGTTATACTTGTCTTCACCTACTTGCATTAGTTGAAGCGAGAAGGAGAAGGAGAAGATTTGCACATGGAAAATAATAATATTCTCTATTATTCAACATTCAGGTGATATTACAATATATAAGAACTTCATCTCCTAAATATGAGGAGTCAAGTCTAACAACTCACAATCCCTAAAATGTCACCTAATAACAACTCCTCTAAGTTAAGTGAGTTGTTGAAACAACTCATGTAACCATATAAAAACACATTACATTATATTTCTCACTATTATTAATTTCTATAATATGTGAGCACTAATAATATTCCTAACATTCCCCCCTTAGTGCGAACATGGGGGAAAACACCAGCTTCAACTATGAAACGTTATGCTCCATAGCTTGCACATGGTCTCAATCCTTAGCACTAATGTGGGAACTACATTATCCATGAATAAGGGACCATCAACCTATCCAGGTGAATACATGAATTGGGACCCATCAACCAATTCACAACAACCATCAAGTCAATATGATCAAGAACACTTCCTGTAATAGTATCAATGATACAAATATCCACATCGTCATCATAATAGGGAAAACAACAAAACTAGACTGCACAAAATAATAGGGATACATTTATGTTCTTATTACTCATATGCAAAGAAAAATGTGTCACTAAAGCAGTATGCAGCCTCTATGGTAGTGACGAACTTGAGGATATTGATCATCCTCCTGCCTCCATCCTCTAATGAATGATGTTGCTTTCTCAGCGAATATAATAATTTTGCTTAATTGTTTCCACATTGTGATTATTCTTTTCTTCCCTCCTATAATGTGAAACACTTTATTTTCCGGATGTTACATAACACCAAAAATGTGTCCGTGAGTGAAATTTTTTTATTTTGACTCTATATGACGTATTACACACAAAATAACTCTTGACTTATTTTTATTTTGACAATGACACTATGATATTAACAAGTAAACTACAAACTACGACATATAATAATGACAACTCAAAAATGTCTCTATGTGACTGGACAAATAAAAAGTAATTTAAGATTACTTTTTAATACATAATAACACTAACCAATTTAGACTTTCAACGTTTGATATCTAAATACACTTTAAATTGTAAACTACTAAGAGAATCATACATATTATAACAATAGACTCTAAACTATTTAATTGACAACCTAATAAACAAACTTAAAAGAAAGTATTTCGAACACAATAGACCACCTAAAACAAATAAAATTTTGACCAACTTATCAAAGACATGAGAATGGTAGAACAAAGTATAGTCGAACCACTTGGCGAATGGATAGCTCCCGGGATGGATGCAGCTGATTCAAAAAGCATAAAGATAATGGAACATGTGTATCCATGCATGTAGAAGGGTTCAAATCAAAACAAGAATTCACACACTTCTGCTTGGTTTTTATGTTTTCTCATGCGCCTTCGCAGGAATAGAAAGTGACTAAATAATAATTAAAACACACACCTTGTAATCTGCTGACAATCCAAGCTATGCAAATAAGAACTGATACATGCATTGGACAAGCACATCCATGAGTGGAAGCATACGTGATATTCTGGCAGATATCCACGCACAAATATAAACCACCTCTTGAAGCAAGTCGATTGGAAGATAAAATATTAGAAGCAACACCTCCTCAAAAATATTGAAACCAGTGAGTTCTAAGGCGTCTTCTTTGCAAAGGAAGATCTAACATATCTAACTATTATGATAAACAGATCCCTTCTCAGAGACTTTGAAGACTGGTTGATTTTTTTGTATGGTTCGAATAATTTCAACAGATGAGGAATCTCAGACTTTTGATAATTATTCTCAATGATCATGCAGGTGCTTAAATGAGGAGACGTCTCAATATAAATAAAAAACATTTAATGGATGACTCACCAACATAACCTGAGCAGATGATCCTCGCAGATGTTTATGAATAGAACTGTGCATGTGATCTAAAAGAAATGAAAAAATGCTATGTATCAGGCACTATCCCTCTCTATGCCAAGTTGTCTCAATACCTTGCAAAGTTCAAAATTACAAGCACAGAATCTGATATGATTTGGCGATAAAAGAATAATATTGCTATCCTCTCATGAGTGTAGGGTCCTCAATTATTATTACACCGAAGGCATTCCCCTATGGTAGAGGACCTCCGGACGTTTCTGCAACTGTGCTAAATTTGACAGCCTTTTAGACGTTTTTCAAACGGGATTAAATTTGACAGCTGTTTGCACGTCATTTTTACTTTGCATGCAATTTTTGACTCGTTCTATTTTTAAGATCCTATTTTTAACTGTTGTTTTTCGAATCTGGATATTGCAAGTAGTTTCTTTTTTTCATTTTTGGAAATCGAATAGTTTTAGACTGTCTTTTTTTCCTCTTTTCACGGAAGCTTTTCTACTCTTGATACAGTTGTTATTGACGGTTCATGTACTTTCTAAGTTTCTTTTTATGTCACGTGTTGCAGGGATCAAGTTTATCTTGCTCTGCGTATTTTTATCAGCTGATTATTTATATGGATCCGAGAAAGTGAAGAGCATTGCGTAGGCAGATGAGGGTTGTGTCCTCTTAGCACAGAGCCTCCAAACAGGAATATCAAAAATGGCAAGAATTTCACCTCAAAAGGAATCTGAGCTAGAGTTTGGAGGATCTCTTCTAATGCACAAAGAAGCAGCATGAAGCATGCAATAGACTTCATACTCTGAATAACTGCTCCCCAATCGCGGATCAACCAACTCATAGATAGCATGCTCCTCTAGCAAAGGGCGTGCCTGTACATGTTTCACGGTGAGGAATATATTAACTGCCTGTTTACCACAATATAAAAGACCGGGAAACTTTACATTCCAAGAGATAGCTTGGATGAAATTGAGAAAACAAGAAAGATAATAATAGAAATCCTGGTATATTAACATCATGAGTAGAAATTTTGATGTTGATTTTCTAAAAATTAAGAACAAATGTTCCCTATTTGTTCACCAACCCATTCTGTGAGGCATTGCTGTCCTTTCGGTCGATTAATATCTACAGCTTTACGGCATCTCGCATCAAAATTCTAGATGGAGTCCTTGGCATCCTTGATCGTGTTGTAAGTTGCATGTTCATTTATTCTTTTAGACACAGAAAACTCATTTAAAATATATTGTTTGCATGTCTTCCTGTTTTATATCCATTTACTACTCTCAAGATGTTTGTTGGTTTTTGTTAGCGTTGCTGTTGAGAATTATTCAAGGCCAAAGGATCCACTGATGCTTATCACCTAATATTTGTAGATTTTTAATTTTTTAAAAATTTCATGCAGGGTTCTATTCATACAGGTCCTGCTTTGACACCTGCTGAAGTTCTGATTGCAATCCATGGAATTGATCCAGAAAAAGATAGGATACCTTTGAAGAAGGCATGCACAATTGATTTTTATGATTGTTTATGGCTTTGTTCATTTCTAGATGTTTTCAACTCTAGCCAAGTCAATCTATTACTTCTTGGTGCAGAAGGGCACTCTATTTCAAGACTGTTTGAAATGACCTTATTGCCATGGATGATTTGTTTTTGTTTAGCAATGCATACTCACTCAGATTTTTATTTTCTTTCCACTTTCATCGATAACGATTGTAGATATAGTTATGTGGTGGCGAGTAGGTCACGTACTTGGGAAATTGATGGTCTGTGGACCCTCTTTTCTTTACATAGTGTGGTAATTAATAGTGTTTTATTAGGCAGAGACGTCTCATTGTGGGCCTGGGCACTAAGTGAGGAGACCCAATTTCTGGAATACATTTAGAATTGGTGGATGGGCATTGGGACCAGCAGGAAAGTTATTATGAAAATGGGCATTGGGATCCTTTTCTACAAAACTTATCTTCACAAATGGTCTCCATGTTTATGATTAATTATAACTATTTATTAAAATTGAAGAGAATTAATTCAATTTTCATCTTAACATGAATTAGACCTCAATTATAACCCAAATCCAATTCCTAATTCATATATATAAACTACACGACAATTAGAAAGAAAAATCAAATTACCTCATGCCACTCCTAAACAAATTTCAAAACAAAATTCAAAATGGAAACAAGTAGTGTCTATTTTATCCCCCATCAAAAGCCAATGAAAATGAAACATAGAAAAAGGTCGGCCAGATTCGTCTGAGTGGGATTTTTTGGTATCGTTGCATTTTGTTTTAGTGTCCAAGTGTGTTGAGGGGTTTTCATGGCGTCCATGTTAGTCGAGGGGTCTCCACCCAAAGCAGTCAGATCTATGTACAACGTTGCCAAATCTTATATACAAAAATCTTGTTAGACACGAAATCATTAATATATGCATGGAATGTGAATATTAAATCATTGCTTGCTTCACAGCTTGTGGTTGTAAGGTCGAAGCCTGCTGAATGCTAGGTAAAATTTTTGGTGAGAATATTACCTTGTTAATTTTTGCTTTCATCAGTTGTAAATGACAAACCGAGCTGGCAGCAAATGTCGGTTAACATATGTATGGAGAAGGTTTTTATTTACCAACTGTTATTTACTGTCAAAAGTCACTTAAAATTGCCTAATATCAAATAATATCAAATACTAATCCCACTATCATATCTCATACATGAATCAAGAGCTTAAGCTAGGAGAAACTGGCCACATTGATTTTTAAAAATTGATGTTTTGTTGCATACATTCCTTCTACAAACAAGAAAGCTTTTAGGTTTGGTCTTGCTTGTAATGTTGTGTTGGCTCTGATTTTTTTCCAGGAACAAGCTTGATAATTAGCCTTAAAAAGTGCTTAGGTTTGTAATGAATATTAGAACTCTAACAACATGCCGCATTTGCTAAGATTCAGTAAGAGAACATGCCAAATACAATCAGAATCCCTTTGCCTTTTACATCATCATGTTGGGGACTATGTTTCTTAGGGATCCCATGATCACCATCTACAGACTATCAGGAGTATAAAAAGACTTTTCATATTATTATTCAGTACATAATCTCATCTGCTCTATTGTTCCTATTGTGTTCTTTGATCACATGCTTGTTTTCTGAACATAAAATCTTTAAATAAGTTCTTCTATCCTCAGCATAGTTGTTATATATGCGTATTAATGTTGCATTCTTTGTTGTTGGTAGTATATTGATATTAAAAGGTTGATATGTGGTTACTGGCTAAATATTTCCATGCTTTGATATTTAGCAGGCTAAATATTTGTTTTGACACTTTAGGTTGTCGAAATTAGCAAAGGAAGTAAAGTGAAGTATGAACTCGACAAAAAACTGGTCTGATCAAGGTAAGCTTTGTTTATTTTTTGTCTTTGAAAAATTACATTTCTTCTAATTGCCATTTTCTTTACTCTTTTGCTTTGAGCGGGCTCTATTCCATTCTGGGGTTCACAATTTTTATTGTGTGATTATATGCAGGTTGATCGGATTTTGTACTCATCAGTTGTTTATCCTCATAATTATGGGTTCATTCCACGAACATTGTGTGAGGATAATGATCCATTAGATGTATTGGTTCTCATGCAGGTAATGTAGCCTAAAATAATATCACTCATGTATGCTCTCTCTTCCCCCTCTCTCTCTCTCTCACAGTAATAAGTATTAGGCAGATGCTTTCATATTTCTCAATTGCCTTTAAGATGTTTTAACACTGCCCACCCCCTACCCCCTCTTAGAAATTTGGAACCACTTTTTGTGTTAGTTGTTAATGCATATTGTGTACGCACTCTAGATGTATTTTTTGACCGAAAATTTTCACTTTTTAGATGTTTGTGATTAAGAAAATATTGTTTTCTAAAAATCAACAGGAACCTATTCTTCTGGGGTGCTTTCTTTGGGCTAGAGCAATTGGCCTGATGCCTATGATTGATCAGGTATGCATCTATAATTTGGTGTGTTGGAAATGATCCTAAGTAGGCATCTTTAGTACCTCTATTTTTTAAAATGCTAGAACATAGGTGCCCCGGGTTTTAAGGTGAATTTTTGTGCTTTGTTTAATCTATAAACCATTAGTACTTGGTAAAATTATATAGAGGATAAACACAACTAACATGCTGGCAATTTTAAAATTCAAGATTTTTCATATATGCTTTAAGCCTTTAACCTGAAGTCTATATTCAGAGTAATACCTACTTTTTATTTTGACAGGGAGAAAAGGATGACAAGATAATTGTTGTTTGTGCTGATGATCCTGAGTTTCGTCATTACAAGAACATTTCAAAGCTTTCTCCTCGTCGCTTACAAGAAATTAGGCGTTTCTTTGAAGATTGTATCCTTTGTTTAATAAGAAAGTTACTCCACTGAATATGTTTTGTTACAGATTATTTCTAATATTATAGTGCGCTATCAAGGTTATCTTTGTACACCTTCTATATGCAAATTCTTAGTTTTTCTTGACAGCATAAAGATGAGAAGAACGAGAACAAAGAAGTTGTTGTGAATGAGTTCCTGCCGGCATCTACTTGTGAAGTTATAAATCACTCAATGTAAATAAAGCTTTACACCATAATTTTATGTTTATGAATATGATATTTAGAACTAGCTCAAGAGGTGGAAGGACTAAACTTGAGTTTTGATTTATGATTTTGCAGGGACTTGTATGCCACGTACATTGTGGAGAGCTTACGAAGATGAGAAGTGTATCTCTGGGTTTCTAAAGTAAATTCAAGTTAACTTAGTGGTGATATTGTTCCATTTAAGGACTGGTGATAGAGATTTGCTACCTATCACCACAGTGTTTTGAAAATTGTTAAGAGTGCAGGAAAACTTGTCTAATAGGTTCCTTATATTTTTGTAGCTTATGGGTGTATGTAGTATATCAGTATGGCAAAGTTTTTGTATGTTGCAACGCAACATGGCCAACATGCTTTATTGTATTGTGCCTTTGATAATGGTTATAAAACATATTATATGTAATTTGGATAATTTGTTTATAATTTTTTCTTTCCTGGATTATTGCTTAGGCAGAAATTTTTGGGCATCTGGTATTTGTTTAGCAGTATAGGGTCCTTATGTGTTACAATAATTGAAACTTGTCTGACATGGCCATGAGTGCAGAAAAAATTATTTTAAATTGACCCAAACTATTATAAAATGAAACATCAATATTAATTGCTACAGTTAAATATGTCGAATTGTCCTAATCTGTGTTTTAATGATGTCTCATTACTATCAATTACCATATTTGAAAAGCAAATGAATGTTTTATGTTTGAATAACACAAAAATTTAGTGACTCGACAACTTTTTCTTGGCATTTACCTATCATGGATTTCCTTTCATCATAGTCGTATATCACTTAGGTTGTAACACGGGACTACAAAATTTAAAAGTTAGATAGGTCCTATATGCCGTAGACACCTGAAAAATGTTACAGAGGTACTTAGTATCCCTAAAATCTTATTATTTTAGGGTAACTCAGTTTTTGTTGAGTATTAGTCTAGATTAGGTTGTATTGGCACACTATTGCTTGTGTTTTGGGCTGTTATAGGTCATGTTCACCTGTGTATTTCTCTCTTGTATCTTCCCTCCTTTACCCCTTCCAGCGTTTCTATGGATTTTCTTAGAAATGTACAATGTGCATTTTTTTGGTGGTAGGTCCTTTTAACCCACTTTTGGTTTTGGTTGTGATTCAGTGCTTTGTAAGGTTTTTTCTTGGTTCGAGTGAATTGTTTTTTGTCTTGGAAGCTCTGAAGCCCTGGAATTTGGTGTCACTTTGGGGAGTCACAACCTACGAGAGGAGAAAGACTATTTTTGATCATATGTCAGTAAATCGTACATTTAATATCGAATAAGACATTTTTTTAATTTGTAAGTCTTACTAACATTATGATAGGTTAGGGAGAAATTAAATTTCCATCACTGGAAGGACATTCATATTGTTTAATTTATAGAAGCTAGAGTTTTTGGGTCCTTTTTTATATTAACAAATGCTTTGCTGAATTTTGGATTTCAAGTGTCTATTCTGGGCTTTCTTAAGATGTATCTTTGGGGTTTGTCCCAAACACGCCTAGGGTACGCCAAACTCCAGCATACCATGACATGTACCTATTTCTAATCTTGTTAAGGTGTACCTGGCTATCTGGTAAAAAGTTTTATTTGACAATTGCAAATACTAAATTATTGCTTGCTTCTTGTGGTTAAGGTCAAAGCCTCTTTGGGTAAATTTTTGGTGAGAATATTACCTTGTTAATTTTTTTTCATCGTTGTAAATGACAAACCGAGTTGGCGAAAATGTAGGTTAACATATGTATGGAGAAGGTTTTTATTTACCAACTCTATTTATTGTCAAAAATCACTTAAAATTTCCCACAAGAATATGCCTCTTACTTACAAGTGAAAGGAAAATACTACGCAGGTGCTTTCAATTTGCATTGAGTTAGATCATTGTTGTCACGAGTGGTTGGATATCTTTATACAATACAACATTTTCTCTTATTAAATGTGTTAAACAAGTAATTACTAAATGCTCACATACTATAAATTCCCACCAATTAGAACCCCTTATTGGTAAATTTTCTCCTCCTCAGGATTCCAAAGTTTGTGTCAAAATAAGAACCTCATTGTTGAAGTTTTTGTTAAGCTTAAAATTGAGTATGAGTTGAGTTCCAAAACAATGATTACATAATCCTGACTCATACACTAACACACACGCGTTGCATAGGAGACTTGTTCCAATGACTCAAATGGGTGGGGGCTCTAAATGTTTGTTTATGCATTCCATGTTTTTAGACAATCTATGCACTCGTTGTGTTTTTCCTTCAATTGCACTTCCTTCCAATAAATGATTGGAAGACTTGGGACCCAATGCACTAATTTCTCTTACGAATTTGTAACAAATTCGATGTACAAATAGAACCTTTCAATGTAATGCTTCATCTATATTCCTACACTTACAAAATCAATCACACCCATTATCAATCAACTACAAAAGTAATAATTATCCTCTAAATCAAATAACATATACCATTAGGCGTCACATTGCATTTTACACTTGCGATTGCTAGTTATCTTGATGTTAAAATTCAAAAGCTATCAAATAAGCATGGATCATCAATGAAAATTCAAATTCTATTCTGTCGATGCAAAACACGAGCTACTCCTATCTTGTAGCGGAAACTGTGTACATGCGGTGTAGAAAATAGAAATCTATTGCTCCAATTACAGTTAATTTTAATTCTCTATAATTTCTCTCATTCATCGGAAAAATCACAATACCACTTCCTCCTTTGCAATTATTTCTCCATTAACATACCAGATCAGATCACTCTAATACCAAATGAATTGGAAGGAGCAGATTTACATAGGGAAAACTATTATTTAGCATTCAGGTGAGATTATAATATATAAGAACTTGATCTCTTAAATATGATTCAAGTCTAACAACTCACAATCCCTAAAAGGTCACCTAATAACAACTCTTATAAGTTAAGGTGATTTTTTGAAACAACTCAGTAACCATATAAAAACACATTACATTATATTTCTCACAATTATTAATTCTATAATATGTGAGCAGTAATAAAATCCCTAACATTAATACTATTATTGTTATCATCTCTACTATTTATATCTATTACTATCATTGTTTTTGTTGCATGTCATGGTTGCCACCATGTGCAAAACAAAACCTTCCTTTTGTAAGTATTGATTCTTCAAGATGCCCGCCTATTCACCATTCTACAACCTCCTACAACATCCTCGACATCTAGTGCATGGGTACACATTTTTATTTTGAGCCTAGTTCTCAACATGGTTTTCGCGCATGCCTGATCCAGAGGATTTTTTGGTACTTGAAAGTTCCCTAAACCATGACCACGTTGTATATCATTCAAATACCTTTTTGATGGTATGCGAGCTCCAGAATGAAGTCCGGGTGTAAAAGTTATCGTCGATCAAAGCTTGGGTTTGAAAACATGTCAACGGGTTTCAACAGGAAATCACGCATTGACAAGTGGCAATTTGGCAAAAGATTTAAAATTTGTGGTTTGAGCACCTTCAATCTTCGACACACGAAAAATTGGTGGGCCCCGCTATTTGTTGGCTAGGGACCCTCATCCAGGTTCGGCACACTCTTTTGTAGGAGGGGTGCCTTTGCCCTTCTATTCATATTATCATTATCGCAACTTTGCTTATATATGCCACATTTTACCCCTATATTTCCCATGTGTGACTAATTTACATAAATGTATTATGTATTACATTGCATTGAGTTAGTATTGCAAGTATGGCAAGTGATCTATTTTATTAGCTCAGTGGGGTGATAAGCTCCCCACTGAGTTGATCACACCGAACTATTTACAATGTTTGGGATTATCTCTAAAACTTACCTGCATATCTTATCACCTCAGCACATTTCGACATATGAATGGGGCATTTCCCTTATACCTTGGTGAGTCAACAGTGGTCGGGATATCATATTTACTCGGTGAACCCACCATTGGCCTTATCTAACCAACTGAGGCTTATATTATACAATGAATCGGTCAACACATATATGGGTGATAAACATTTACGTTGGCCCGAACATATATAACTCGGGTGTATATGCCACAGGGCAGTCTACTACAAAGCACAACAAATACCTATGAGGCGGCGGTCTTACAAAGCATGGTCGATCAAAGAAAACCGACCACTCGGCCCCATATTCGGTAGTTTTACAAACACACAACTCGCCCCAACATTAGGCACATCAACATTTATGTGGCCAAACAAAATGCCAGGTGTAGCCTAAGCCATGGGATCATAGGCACATGGGCCTATATTTAAACATTGAAACTGTCCCACACACAGTAAATGTGGGATAATACCCACAGTTAGGCAAAACCATCGACGTAAATATAGGGATAAGGAGCTTGAACTCGCAAACTCATGGGCACAAGAATTATGCCCAGCCAACTCACCTACAGGGCATCGAGCTATATAAGTAGCCTGGTGCAACTTATATAAGAACAGTGACAAGTCTGTGTAGGGGCAGCAAGGAGGCAAATTGAGAAATGCCATTTTTAAAGCACTTCTTCTCAAAACCAAATCTCAAGTTGTATATGAAAATTGCTCAAAATTTCAACATGGTGGCAATGGTGAAATAATTTTCATGTTTTGGAGAATTTTTGATAGATTTTTTATTTGTTGAAGTCACAAAAAGGAGTAGAACCAAAGGGAGACACGGTTACAAGTGGATCAGGAAGGTAAACAACAAGTGTTGAGTTACATTAGAACCCTTTGAAGGTCTGATAACACATTTTTGCAGGTTTTGATTCATTATTGGTTTATTGTAAAGGTTAAATGTATTTACAATTATAACATTATTAATGGTTCACAACGAACCCGGGACGTAGGAATTCTGAACCCTATAAACAATTTTGTGTCATTTCTGATTTTTATTTTCAGTTTGTTGATATTTGCAATTAATTAAGTGCTTAAAAAGAATTTGGGATGCAAGTATAATCAATTTTGATAACTTTGAAAAATTAGTTGAATCAGAAATAGTGATTTTGGGCTTTGATCAAACAGTTAAAATTTTAGTACATTGCAAACTTAATTTCAGTTTTAAAATCAGTCCTAAATCAGATTTTAATTTATATTTTGGAGTATTAAAGCCTTTTAAGTTGATTAAAATTGAAGATCCTTTGAAATGATTAAAAATGGAGAATTTAAACACCCATTTTCATATCAATTGCCTCAAAAGAGGGGGCCTTCATCCAGGTATATTTTACACCTATAACACACATGGGAAAAATTTTGGGGTAACATATAAGTACAACAAGGGCACATGTACTCAAAAACATAGCCAAACAAAAAATCCATAAAAAGTAGGAACGTGTTCAAAAACATACATATTGGTCGGGACCGTATGGTACGACCCTACCTCTTTCACATCAATTTCATATTTTCAACCATGTCACACACTAACTTTCTAATCAATTTCATAATTTCAACAACATTGCTATTCAGTGTTTGGCATATGGTTTTAAATTCACTCCACTCATTTCTAATCAATTACACAATGCATGAAATACTTCACTCCTTCACCACAACATTCAGCTTCTACTACGCTTTTAAGAATCTTATGGGCATAAGTATCATTCCTTCATCTATATTTAAATACATTACAATTTCTATTCAATTCTACAGCGCATAAAATGGGCATGAGGGCACTCGTTCTTTATATTGTGTCCTTATTTATAGAATCGGTCATTAATTTGTTTGCATTGGTGTGGTCAATGGGGTTAGGGAAGGTATCGAAGTGATTAAGTTCTTCGTAGGTAAAATTTAAGTTCCTCTTACACTCAAAAGGGAAGATATCAAAGTTGTTGAATGATTTTGATACCTGTATTCCTTCTTAGCGGGTGTTTCATCTCTCTATTCTTCATCTTCTCTCTTCTACATTCTGTGTTGAATTGCATGCACCTACCACTCTAGTTTCTCCTTGGCACAAATGGGTATTGATCACCCCAATCCTTCAAATAAGCTAAACAAATAGAAATCTTCAAGTACAAAAAAATAAAGGGAAATTATCTGCAAAATAAACAAGTTTATTCCTTGTTTACATATTTTTCATTTAATTTTTATACAAATAAAAATATTTCATGTTACACTTTATATTTGACTTAAAATTTAATTATTTATCTTAAACATTTACTACACTTTTTGTTAGAGGTTTCATCATGAATCATGCCAACACCAACATAATAGGGTCTACAAAATAAACTTTGAATGAAGACAAGTGTGTCCAAAATTTAGGTATCTTTTTCTTTAAGCATGCAATTTCATTTCATACTTAAAGGGGGCAAATGTAGACACTCAAATTTGGTAATTTACTCTTTGACATTGTTAGTTTTGACAATGCACTCTTGCTAAGATAAACACAACCTTTCCATTCCCACTTAGCACATTTGGTTGTATATTTTCTATCTTTCTTATCCTTACACACTAACATGTTTTTAATTATTGAGAGTACAGTAATGCATAAAATCCATAGAAAAAAATCAATTGACAAGATGCAAACTTCATATTGCATGTTTTTTATCCTTGGGTAAGGTCATATAATTTGGTTAAGATATTATATTTGGTCCTAACTAACTTATATAATCTTGCATCAACATGTTCTCTAACTTTACTTTCAATTTTATATCCTTTTTTTGGATCTTTTAATCACTCTAAGTAGGCATTTTTTAGATAAATCACCTACAAAACCCTATATAAGAAAGTAAACACTACCTCATTTACTAACCTAAAAATCTTATGGCACTACATTGATACACTTACTTCTTACACTTCTGCAAAAGGCACCACAAACTCCTAAATATCACAATATCACATCTACATTCATTAGGAAGAAATCACTATAGGTCTTAAGCTTCTTACCAGGTCAAGGATTCATCCCATCTCATCTACAAGAACTCAAACATCCATTCTCCAAGTATTTTATCAAGATCCAACTCAACTCAAGCATTTTCAAAGAGGGTTTCCAAATCTAGTTGCATTCATTCAGATATCACATGCTCGATGGAGAACGATGTGTGGTTTGAGGTCTCTCTTGGAGTAGTGTCAATGTTTTTAGTGTACGGGGTTCCCACAACCCAAATAATGTTTGTTTTGGAAGGTCTACGACCCATGGTTAAGGTTTGAGACCTCATTCAAAATGTTCAAAGAGCTTCGTTACTTGATCACTAATTGGGGTTTTAAAACAACAAAAAAATCAAGGCATGTGACCATATTTGGACGTTGCGAGCTAGAATCAATAATTTATAAGACCATATAAAAGGGTTAATACCATACATTTTGGCCCTAGTAGACATATACGGTTCCGCACTAATTCAATTTTTAGTCAAAGTCCCGAAACAAAGCATCACTAGTCCCGGATCTCTTTGTTTTAATAATTTGCACACCCATAACTTCTCAAAACCATCTCAGTAATCAGCTAAGTGCACTCATCCTCTTGTTTTTTAAAGTTCATATATTGTTTGGTACATTAGTTGCAAGCATTAGTGTGTTGTTACGATATTGGTAGTTTATGTTTTAAGTTAATTAATCAAAATAACCTCTTATAGTTAACCCTTGCATAATTTAGTGTACCTAATTCACTAATATTAGATTTCACATAATCTAACTAGGGTGTAAACACTTACATTTCACTCTTATTTCACTTTTGGAAGCACTAGTAACACCCCTACCTTTGACAAAGATAGTAGCCTTCTCTCCTCACCCTTGTTTGAAAGAGAGTGTTTTAATATCATCATTCATTCAAATAACTTTCTACCCTTGATTTTTCACACCAATCCGATTATTCCCTTGGAAAATTATACTAAAATCCAAGGCATGATCCCATAATTCACACAATTGTCTATAATACTCCACTTTCAAACCATCCTCCCGAGTCAAATCAACTTAACATTGATCATAACATGGCTAGGAATAACCATGATCTATATGCCTATAGACATAATGTGGGATCTTCTCGCCCTTTATTGGGAGAAAAAGTATTTAGACAGATTGAATTCTCTAAAATGCAAGGTTTTCCCAATGAGGTCCTAGGAGACATTATGAGGATATTGCCTAAGTTTCAAGATAAAATGCGGTCTCGGGTGACCAACACTTGAGAATTTTTAGTAATTTGATTAATGATTATGATATTGTATATGAAGATATAGTGATAAAATTGTTTAGTTATACCTTAGAAGATAATGATCATGATTGGTTTGATACATTTCCTAAGGATATTATTGATTCTTGGAATGGGCAGACAAGAGAATTTAAATTACATTTTGGTGATAGAATTGATCCTAGATTTCTGATTAATTAATTTGAGAGTATCAAAAAAATCCCAATGAGTGTGTCTAAGATTTTAATTTCATATTCATATAAGTTATGATGAGATTACCAAAAAAAATTCAAAACCACTAATGTGGCATGTTTGATAAAATATTGTGAAGCTTTTAATGCCAAATTTAGGTTCTACCTTAGAGATAAAAGACCGATCAATTTTTAAAAAGCTTATACCATAGCAGTCAATATTGAGAACAATATCGAGACACTCTGAATTTTTCCAAGAGGGGTGATATGAAAATCACTCCCTCAAATGAGAAGGTATCTTCAAGTACTTCACTAACTGTTGATGAAAAACTAGATAGAATGATGAGACCTTTAAAGGAGTTGTCTTATAGAGTTTCCCAAAATGAGAAAAGATTTCCTCTAGTTTAGAATAAGAAATACATAAGTGCTAGAACACACAAACAAGATAAAATTCCTACTCACAATAGATCATTTGACAAAGGAAATAACCCTTTTCACAAATAAGGAAGGCATGAGCACATAAATAATGAGAAATAAACACTCAATCCTCTTGTTGTTAATACTAATGAAGTAGATAAAATTTAAGATTCTACATGGTATGATGAATGTTTTCTATGTCATCCTTCTTGCATGGTTGTTGCAAGTATTGTTTTCTCTAATGATGTTGATAGTCATGAAATTTTGGAAGTTGTTTATATGCTTGATTTTAGTAATGACTCGCTTAATGTAGCACTAACTTATGAGCTCTCAATGCATGAATTTGCAAACTTAATGGCTCATATGATTAAAAAGTACAATGGTGGGAGTCCATATGAGGAATATGTTTTAATTCTCACTAATGTTGCAAAGTCTCAAGTGAAAAGTGGTTATAATTTGATAAAATAAGAAAGATTCAAGTGCAAAATAGGATCCCAAAGTTGTTCTACCTACTAATAATAATAATAATAATGGTACTATTATAAGAAGTTGGTTGTTCTAAAGAATAAAATGATTCCACCACATCCCGCCAAACAGAGAAATTTTGTGCAGGATTTCAAAGGTAAATAATATTATGCTTACCAATGTGAATAATGGGCCTTTTTCTCTAAGAATACTATTGAAAATAAGAGGCAAATAGTAGAAACTAAGTATACTAGTCCAGTAGAAATATTGTCTCTATATCCTTTGATTGAGGATAGTCATTTACAAAAGCTCTTGATTCATGTATCCCTTATATTAATACTTCCATGTTTCCTAAAATTCACCCATGCCCGAGTATAATGCATGTGATATGATTTTTTTCCTTAAAATTTTAAAATTACACTCTCACTCGTTGAATTATGATGCATCGATGAACACAATAATAGAGTTTTTTTCCTTGGCACACAAATCTCTATTCCTCCACCCACCTTTGTTGTTGAAGCCAAAGATGTAAGTGAAGATCTAGAGGAGGTTCCTAAAATTTATTTGGGACATCACTTATTGAGATTGATCTAGATGTGGATCCTTTTTACACTATAGTACTTATGAATGGGTGGCTATTACATAACTACATGTTATATTCACAGGCATCGTGTAATATAATGTCATTGGAAGTATGAATGAATTAGGAATAAGGATTTCAACTGTATATGGTAGGTGTTATGCCATGGATTCTAGAGATGCTTATGTGGTGGTATGTGTCAAGGGACTTGTATTTCAGCTAGCTTACCCCGAAATTTATTGGCCATGGATGTTGTAGTGGTTGAATTCCCTCCTGAGTGGAGTATGTTGTTGTCACATAAGTGGGATGCCTCAATTGGATGTAGTCTTCAAATGGATTTATTTTTCTACTATCCCATTGAGGGGGATATTAAGATCTCGTACGAAAAGGATGCTACATTTAATTGAAGATCTACAAA
This sequence comes from Taxus wallichiana var. yunnanensis, assembly GCA_018340775.1. Lineage (NCBI taxonomy): Eukaryota > Viridiplantae > Streptophyta > Pinopsida > Cupressales > Taxaceae > Taxus > Taxus wallichiana. The sequence continues at coordinate 55,338,222 of CM031241.1, forward strand.
GGGATTTAAATGAGGTGTTATACATTGATGTAGATGCGAGAGAATTTTGTGGCAAACACTTATATTATTGGAAACCAGATTGACCCCAATTTCTACCCACATATTGGTAATCCCAACTTTGATGATTTTGGACTATGTTCTTTGATAGAGCATGTTTAAAAGGTGGGGTAGGGATTAGTGTTATATTATATTCCCCATAAGGAATTGCATTTAGGTTTTCATATAAGTTATATTTTGAGTATCCAAATAGTGTGGCTGACTATGAGGCTTTGCTAATTAGTTTAAATATGGCCTCTAAGTTCAATATCAAGGACATTATTATCAAGGTAAATTCTAAGTTTATTATACAAAGAGATAAGGAAGGTATACTCGAAAAATTGAAGGAAATAAACATTATATGAACATTGTTTGTGACTCAATAGAATTTTTAGTTCATTCAATATCATGCATATCGATAGATCATTAAATATTGTTGCAAATCAACTTGATGTTCATGCTTCTCTTTGCAAAATAAATTAACTACCCATTTTTGTAGATATAATGTTTAAATAGTGGTGAGGCCATCCATCCCTAACAATGTTAATCATTGGAATGTGTTTGAAGATGACAATTAGGTTCTCATATTTATCAATAGCATGGGTGATTTTGAAGATCAACTCTTAGATTTGGATCCTTTCATTGAAAATCAATGAGGGAAAGAAATTATCTTGGGACATGAGGTAATTAAATTGAAAACCAAAAAAATCCCAAGAGGATTGGTAGCACTAGAAATATATTTTGATGTTTTTGAAAGAATAAAACAATGATACACCCCAAAAATGCATGACAATTAGGAAATTATTTTTGTATGGTTATATCTCCCAGGACATGTTTTTATTGGAAACTACATGAAAGAAGATGAGAAGAAAGGTCTGGTCAAAATTTTAAGAAAATATAGATATTATATGGCATGGTCTTATGATGATTCAAAATCTTATAGAGAGGATATATTTCATAATGCAATCCCTTTGGGTCCTAATGCAAAACCTTTCACGAAGAAACAAAGACATATTAATCCAACTTTGGAAACAAAAATAGAGGTTGAACTAACAAATTTAAAGGGGGAATTGTTCAAATTATAAGGTTTTGCTCAAGGGTTTCCAATTTAGTTCTAGTGAGAAAAAATAATGGAGATATCTAGTTATATGTGGATTGTAAATATCTAAATAATATGTCTTTTAAAAACAATTACCCACTATCCAACATGGATTGTCTTGTTATACAAGATCATTGGATCAAAACTAATGTCAATGTTGGATGGATTCTCTGGTTACAATTAGTTTGTGGTCAAAGAGTTAGAGAGTTTTAAGATTGCATTTACAACTCCTTAGGCCACTTATGTGTATATATGCATGTCATTTGGTCTCATTAATGTTGGAGCTACCTTTCATGGGGCAATGGATTATTTATTTACTAGTTTAATTAATGAAATCATGGTATTTTATCAAGATGATATAATTTTGTTTTCCAAGAAAAAGAGTTCACCGTGTGGAACATTTAGAGGGGAGTTTTAAAAATGTAGGGAGTTTGGGATTTCCCTCAATTGCAAGAAGTGCATATTTGGAGTGGAAAAAGGTAAATTTCTTGTTCGTATTGTGTCCAAAAAGGATGTAGTGATTGATCAAATGGGTAAAAACCATTGATGGAATTCATCTCTCATGTTCTAAGAAGGGTGTTTAGTCATTTTTTTAGTAGATCAATTTTGTTAAACGCTTTGTGTCTAACTTTGTTTAGCTCACCATCCCTATCACAATATGATAAAGAAGAACCAAGTGATTTAATGGACTAATGAATCTGAAATATTATTTGCTAATATGAAGGAGGCCCTTAAACAAGCACATTTACTTGGTCATCCCATATTATGTTAAGAGTTTCCAAATATTATCTTTTTCTTCCCCTTATACAATAATTGTCTTGTTGTAAAAGAACAAATATGAGGAATGAACATCCCGTAGCTTTTTATAGTAAAGTGTTGTAGCATGTTGAGCTAAATTATACTCTTATAAGAAAAAAAAATTTGTTGTGATCAAAGTAATGAAATATTTCAGATCCTACATTCTTAGCTCAAATATCGAGAGCATATGGTCTACATATTATAGTTAAAGACATCTTGACTCAACAGGAAAATTCTTAGAAGAGGTGTAGATAGGTGAATAAATTACAATAATTTGACATTGATGTACACATCACAAAGCTTGTGAAAGGTAAAGGACTATCCATGTTGATAACATAATCAAACATATATGTTGTTGAGGTCAATGTACAAGATGGAAGCATTGAACAAGTTAGGAATGAGTTGTGTGAATCATATTGGTATAAGGACATTATTTACTACTTGAGACATTTGAGTTGCACCCTCATTTAGAAAGGATATAATGTAGATCCCTCATACTAGATTCCTAGAAGTATGTCCTAACTAAAAAGGATTGTCTTGGACTACTCCATAGAGTTTTCTCATGAGATGTGTGAATGAATAATAATCTATAAAGTTGATTACATAACTCCATCATGGGTTATGTGGCATGCATTATGTAAAAAATACCAACACTCACAATATCATTAGAGTTGGTTAATGGTGGCCTACATTGTTCCAAGATGTTGTTAAGGTGGTTAGGAAGTGTGAGCCATGTCAACACTTTTCTAGAAGGTTGAATGAGTTTGGTTACCTTCCCCTTATTCCATTTATTACATAAGCTCATTTTCAACAATCGGGAATGGTTTTATTAGGGATATTAATGATCATTCGAGTTGTAGTCATAAATGGAATTTGGTTTCTATTGATTACTTTACAAAGTGGGTTGAAGTCATCCTAACAAAAATTTGACTCACAAAGTGGTGATGGACTTCTTGTAAAATAATATACTCACTAGGTTTGGAGTGCCTAACAAAATTGTGGTGTATAATGTTGTGTTTGAGGTTATCCCTCTTCTAAAAATGTATGATCAGTTTGGGATAAATTTGACTTACTCTTCCAAATACTACCCATAAATTAATGGCCAAGCTAAGTCTAGTAATAAAAACTTGATCATAATTATTAGGACTCTAGAGTTGAACAAAAGGAAGATGGAAGAGAAGATAAGGTTTTCCATTTGGGCATAAAGGATTACCTCGAAGAAAGTTATAGGTAAGAATCCTTTTGAATTATTTTATGGTATGAAACTCCACTCTTCCTAGAAACATAGATCTCCTCGCTTTCAAATTGCTATAAAAAGGTTAATTTTGAGGATAATGACCCATATGCAAAGATTATTAATCAACTCATTCGGGTGAATGAAAGTAGAAGGTAATCACATGAAAAATGCATGAAGTTGAAGATTAAAATGAAAAGGATATTTGAAAAGGAATATTCTACTAGAGAGTTTGAGTTGAATGATTTAGTATTACTTGGGGACAATAAACATGGAGAAAAGGGAAAAGATGGAAAGTTTGATTCGTTGTGGATAGAACCGTATGTAATAGATATATACATTAGAGAAAACACTTAATTTTTGAATTATTTGTATGGTGAAGTGTTGTATTTTCATGTCAATAGCAGCCATCTCAAACATTTCTTCAATTAGTATGATTAGTAAAGTTATTGTATAGTATACATAGGTATTTGTTTCTCTTTTGGATCTTATGCGTGTATATACTTGTTGTTTGGGGTATGTTTTTCTTCATTTATGCATCTTCTTAATGGGTGTTGATGATCGGGATATTTTTTCCATTTCATTCACTCATAATGATGTTTGAGATATGTTTTCTTCAAGGTTGTCTACTATGAATGGTTTATGGAAGAGAAATCTCAATCAACTAAACATCGAGTTTCAAAAAAATCATCATCAAGGGAATTTAATTCAAGTTAAGGATTAGGTTTGGTCTACCAATACCATGAGTTTTTTGAGATCGATATGCCCCGTAGGAGCCCGTCCCATAGCTAGAGCCAATATTGGATCCCAAAATTGAACCATTAATTTTCTTTACTTATTTCTTAATTAGTTTTGAAAAATTAACAAAAAAAAAGAGTATTTATAGGGTTCATCACCCATGAAATGAACAAGATGAGCTTTACAATTAGTTTAATACATAAAATTCCATGAAGGCTCATAGTGTATCTACAACTAAAATAACATTTTATGCTATTTAATGCAATGATATTGCAAAATGAGAGTATATTCACAAAATGGCTAAATACTTAATAGATATATATTATATTATAGTGACTCAAGGGCAGGCATCTATGACTGGTAGTTATGAATTTTTAATGGTTGCAATGACAGAGTTCCACATCCTATTTTTCACCTTTTTGTTGTGTCTTAAAGATTTGATATGTTTAGAGTAAAGAAGAGGTTGTTGATTGCAAAAAGTAGATTTTCATTTCTATGAATGAATTCATAGAAGTTCCCCTCTACTCCTAAGACAAATAAAAGTTGACTAACCAAAGAAGTAGACATGCCCAAGTATATTAAGTACATTTTTGTAGGAAGTGGGCCTTCCAAGATCGTTATGTGCTCTCACTTTTGGTTGGGGTTGATAACCACTCTTTTATAGAGATACCTCCATGATGATTGGTACATTTTCCTCTCTTAGCAAAGGAGTTAGAAATTGTTTTTCCTTTCTCTCAATTTTTTTTTCACCTTGCTGCTCCTCTTTCTCACCAAGGAGGAAGAATTAATTATCTTCTCTAGTGTTGTAACCCTATGAACAAGTGAGGAAATGGTAGGGTCCTTTGCAAGCATAGGAACATGTTGGGTTATAAATTAAGTAGGAAAACTAAAATTCATTAAAATTGAGTTTCAAAATATGAGAAGCAAGTGGGAAGTGTTGATACATTAGCCCCTTGAACCTATAGCTAGTACTTTTCCTAAACAGACTTAAGATCTTGGGATGACTTCTTTACTTTGGGGGAGAGACATGAAAGGATAAAAATGAAATAGATTAAATATTGGTGTTACTAAAGCAATTCCTACAAGAAAATCATACCTCATCTTCTTTGGTATGGACAAAATAGACTCTACTTCATCTAGGTCAGTAAGCTAAGTATATGACAAACAAATTTTTATCCCTTCCCCTCTAAATGGCAACATCATCTTAAATTTTTAAATGATAAGTTTTTCGTCCTTGTGTTTTTTATAAATTAGATTACTTTTTGTCTTTGGAATGAAAAAACATGGCACTCATAGAGGTATATAAAGGAAGGAGAATATTTGCACGTTTTAGTCATTTTTTTGTGTGTGATGAAATCCAATTACATTTTTATTACCTTCTCTTTGCACATGCAAATGGAAGAATGAATGCATTTATTAGTCTGGAAACTTTTTGATGATGGATGCTTCACTCATTTTAACCCAAGCCACATCATATCGAATTTGAAGTGATTCAATAATTACAATATGAGTCCAAGAACATTGTCCTATTTGAATTATAATATCTAATCATGTTTATCCATGTGAGAATGTTTATTAATCTAGCTCTAATTATACATGCATGTGATGACTCGTGGTTTTCTACCTTGTTGATCATGGACACTTGTCACACATTGGCATTATCATGTTTAGGGAATTTGGTAAACTTATTTTTGGCCTCACAATTTTGCGAGAGAACTAATGGATTACATGTGGAAAGCATTGAATAATCATATGTGAGACTACCCTTTGGTTTTGGTTTTAAAATTGCACCAACTACCTACAAGTGGTACCCACTAACTCATCCTTGATTCTCGTCAAACTCCTATGGAGGACACTTGGCGAAACGATGAACGGAGAAGTCTACAACCTTGGTTTTAACTTTAAACCAATGTTGGACAAGAGTTGAGCATTGCATCTATACACTTTGGGTGAAACATTAACTATGAAATAAAATAGTGAGGGATGGGCTCCACATGGCAAGGATTGGTTCACCGCACCATCTCAAGCTTTTGAGTTATGTCAAATCTCCTTGCAGGATAAGGAAGTGTGGATGGAGGAAAAGTGGCACATATCATTGATCTTTAAACCTTGAATAGTGTCTTTCATACTAGGTTAAAATTGAAGGTTTGAAGAAATTGAAAGAAGAGAATGGGAAATTCAAAGTGCATGTTACATAGGTAAAAACCCATCATAAAGCATATTCTTCTCATCATCTCTTATTTGTATACATGTTTAGCCATTGTGGTTGTTAACTTAATTAAGTTGGACACTCATGGATAAATGGAATAGTGCCAAGTGGTTCAGTGATATATTTTTAAAGAGACTATAATTTGAAGATAAAAAATTTTAAAATGTTGGAGTAAAATGTTAATAGAGAAGATATATAATAAGATATAGGTTTTTAGCACAACTTTTGACTGGGAGATCCGTTTTGAGAACGATTGTTACAATTGGAAATCTTGTTTAGATATATTTGCAATATTTTTTTTGGAGGCACAATGGACTATGAAGGGGTGAATCAAACCTTCAAAACCCTTATCTAATTCAAATTAACTTGTATAAACCATTTAACATTCAATCATGCATTAATGTGAGCTTAACAACATATAACAACCATCCACAAGAGCATAACCATGAAAGAGTACACAAGAACAAAAGATGTAAGTGGGAAACCCTCAAGGGGAAGAAAACCCACTAAAATTTTGATTATATTACACAAATCAAAATAATTTAGTGAAGCACCAACTTCACAAGGAGCACCAACCCCTAGTTTAGTAGAGCACTAACCCTACAAGGAGCACCAACCCATAGTTTAGTGAGGCACCAACCCCACAAGAAGGCTACAACCCCCTGAGATGATCAAGAACCAACTCAAAAACCTTCATATGAAGACATATGATGTATTATTGTATCTACAACTGATAGATATCACAAATTCAGCTCACACACCTTCAAACCCTCTTCAAACACACCTTTTCCTACTTCGCTAAAACTAGCTCAAACATGGATTGATTTGGAAAATAATATTACACACAACCTCTCAAACACTCTTCAAAAAAATTCACACACTTTATCTCTTCCTTTATTCCTTGAACCACTTTCAATCTCTCACCTATCTCACACTTTTTCCCTCTCAGAACACTAGTTCAAAAATGAACTCATACATGCACTTTTATACATGACTCTTCTTCTAAACATGACTAGGTCAGACATGACCCTTAAGTTTGGTCATTCCAAATTAAAAATATACCTACACACTCATATAAATCAACATGAAAGACCCATATGGGTTGGAAATGCATCAAGACACTCAAACTTGCACAACTAGGCCAAGAATCCTAAATCCTTCTCCACCGAGCTCATCAAGGACTCTAAGAAATTCACCCTATTTTTCAAGACTACAAAGGATTAAAACATGTCAAAAATACCATATCAACATCATAAAACTGATCAATAAACTCTACATCATTCATTTTCTTCATATCACTCTCAAGTAGGATTGTTTCCTACTCAAAATAGGCACTTCCAGAACCAGTCTTCAACAATGGAGCTCAAGATCACATAAAATAAACTAAAATATGCCATGTAACCACTCATTGGAAATCAAATTACCTGTAGAAAATATACATTCATGTTATACCTCATGAAACATCCATTAAAGTAAATGGAACCACTTCTCCTCTTCATCAAACTGAATGGCCCAGGAACCAGTTTAGGAGACTCAAATAGTTTGCACCCTTTTCTTGAAACATTCAAGACCTCTAAATGCATTAATTATAAAAAAATCATCCTTCTCTTCTTGACTCTAAATTGTATATCATCATCATCTAACCCACAACATTTGTCTTCTACATCCATCTTCAGATAAAAGTAGTGGTGTCCTGAATGAGTCAAACTATGTCAACTTGTGACCTCAACCATGCCACCTCATCACACTTTTAGAGCTCAAAAAAATCATGTCATCTGAGATGTATATAATACCTCCAAGGCCATTATAATTCATCAAAAATCTCACAAGTACTCAAGAACTTCCATTCACTAAGCTTGTTAAAAGCTGTCCTTTTTTGCCCAAAAACCAATCAACCTCTTTTGACATGTACTAGGTCATCAAATCACCTCACCAATATCTGAAATTTCTTATAACATGTATCATATCTCCCAAAAATCTCAAAACACCAATTTATACATAGGTTCAAATGGAAATCTTAAGAAAAAAACCTTCTTTCCTGAAGAAAAGAAAATCTGAGTGGGCTCCACTAAGTTTCATGATCTCAAATCAAAATTTGTAGAACAATGAGAGATTCCTCCTTCACCTCCAATCATAAAATTTTATGATCCAATTTATTTTAGGATCAAACCAAGAATATATTCTTAATCTCTCAAGAACTAGGGTTTCAAGCTCATAAAACCAACTTACCTTGTTAACAATTGTTCATAAATGGTAAGGCCTTATATGATCTCATTCCAACTCTAATATCTTCTTATATCCATGCCTAGACATATTTGAAAGGATAAGGGTCCCATAAAAATAGCACACATGCCAACCATAACAATTTCTTACACTTTGAGCTGGAAAATACACTCTCTAGAACTCGATAGGACTCAAAAACCCATAACTTTCAAAATATTCTTAATATCCTCCTAAAACAATTTCCACATCATCATGACACACCTACTAATGTATCCAATTCTCACCAAGTCATAAATATCTCTACATCTTCACCACCTATCTCATTTGCATGACTAGGCCTTGGGGTTTTTCTTATTCTAGGCCACTACCAAGTAAACTACCACAACAACCATGCTCAAAACCACCAAAAATATCCTCTACATGATGAAAAAAGTATCAAATACCTTCATGATTACTTCTAAGATCTCACACACTTTTGTAAGTGATCACTATGCCTCACTAGGCCTCCATAATCAAGGATTAGGTCTAGGTTAGACCTACAAAACATGCTCATAACATGTACCTATACTCTAAAACTCTCCAAAAGTTCCTAACACACTTGAGACATCATGTATCACTCACATGTATGCCTCCATGAGCTCATATAGCTCTACAACTGATGACCATGCCTCATTAGGCCTCCAAGCACCTAGACTAGGTTTAGATAATCACTTGTAAGCCTTGCTTTCACCTTATAACCCTCTTTTGGACCTATATGAGTGTTTCCACACACTCTTCTCATGGTCTCCATGCCTTGACCATGCTCCTTGAACCATCATACAAATCTATCCATCATGTTTTATCACTTAGGCTAACTAGGTCACCTGATTAGGCCTACTAGGCCAAATCATTCTCATTGTTTCCGCTTTTGCCATCATGCTACACCTTATTTTTCCATATGACCATCATAGCATGCATCCTATAGAACTCCTTTATCATCTTCTTTTTCATTAATGATATTTTACATCAATGACAACACTCTAACTCACTCATGCCAACAATCTCCCCTTTGTCATTGATGGAAAACCACCTAGTTCTTCTCCCCCTTTTTACATTAATGAAAGGTACTTAACTAAGCACATGATCTCCACCTTTTTCACCCTCTTTGGAGCACCTCTTGGTTGAAAACATCAACCAAATCAATCAATCTAGCACACAGACCTATTTTACCTTCCTTCATTGTGTTTTTGGCTTCATTATGGTATTTGTTAATCTGTAGATTCCCACTAGGCAAGTGCATATATTCATGCCAATAATCATCCTAATCATGAATCATCATAAAAACTCATTCTTACCTTCTCCTTGATCTTTCTCGGATGATAGATGCTCAAAACTAACTTGGCTCTACCATGCCTTGATTATAATTTACCAACAACTTTAGGAAAAAATCCTAAAGTAGACCTTTAGAGTAAATAGTACCAACTTCATCTTGCTCTAGAAGTCGTTATAAAACATGAAACATGTTAGATTGTGAATCCTGTTTTCATGTGTGAAAGTGTTGAATACTATACACTTTCCATAGTTGTCTTGTCGAGGTTCGGGGGCACAACCCCCGAGAAAAAAAAATTGGCCTCGAAAAATGTGCTCGATATATTGGGAAATGTGTTTTTCTCATATGGACAAGATTTTTGATCCATAGGTTTATGGGATGGTTTTGGCACATGGTTTTGATACCCACATTTTGTAAAAATTGCTTAAGTAGTTGTTTACTTATGTGGTTTTGTGCATATGGTAGGGTTGATGTAACATTGCAAATGTGTATGAATTCAGGTGTGAATTCTATAGAGTTTGTTGAGCATAGCTCCAAACAAATCTGGGTATTGTATTGAGAGAGTGGTGGCTTGTAATAAAATTTGAGCAAGTGATTCTTGGTGGACGTATCCCAAATTGGGTGAACCACGTTAAATATTGTCTCTTTGTGTTGTAT